>QGMF01000976.1:0-12256 GCA_007821475.1 Lachnellula arida
ATTTTTGGTTTTCGCGCTAAATCTACTAATTTTTGGTGGTTAACGAAGTCGGTGGTGTGCCAAAGTCGGTGTACCGTACGCGAAATGGAGTTTCGCGAAGGAGGGTTTTTGGCGCCCGCCGTACGGTTACTTGGTTCGTTTCACGAAACATGTTACATGAAAAGAAAAGGAGGGGTTCACGATAAGATACCTACAGTAAATTATACTGTATCCCCTCCTCCAGCAAGAAAGACCCTTTTTCATTGATGGTAATCAACTGAGGTACAGTATCGAGAACGGCGACGCGGAATTTACAATACCGTATGATAGATATAATGTACGGTACTGGCTATACTTGCGCTTGCTTGGAGTCAATCCGATTTTTAAAACATGTATTAATATCCACTTGGATGCCTTCTTCGAATCTCACATAGGTATATATTCTTACACGCGGTAAAATTATTCATGAAAAGAAGAATCGAATCGAATTCAGACAATTCGCTATGCTTTGCAATGTATATCGATACCAACGCCCCAGCGCCGCGCCATTCGTTTCCATAATATAATCAATCCAGCATGCCCTGTTGTAAATACATGTTTGTTTACAAGACTCCCATCATTCCCTCTACTTCTTGGGTGTCGTGTCATCACCACTCTCCTTCCGTACGAATCTTTCTCGCTCGGCGCTGCCCGCACTTCCTACTACCACAGGACTGCTCTCGCCGTCATATTGAGGATCGTAGTCTTTGCTCCCCGTTTGCAGTCTGCGAGGCTTCTTGGTCCCACTCCCGCTCGATGTCTTCACAGTGACTGAGTCCTTAGTAGCTTTATTTGCCTTGGCCAACACCTCGGGATCCTCTTCATCATCCGAATGTAGTTCCTCGCCATCCATATCTCCACCCCTCTCACTATCCGTATCCTCTTCCGGAATCCTCTCATGCCCTTGCTCCTGACCCTGCTTCTTGATAAACGAATCAATGATATAATACTGCGTCGCGTTCATGATAACGGGGAATACCAGCATCACGAAGATGACCTGCAGCGCTTCGTCTCCGTCCGTCCAGCGCAGTGCCCAATCTCCGATGCGTGATATCCATGGCAGTACCAGAAAGATGATCAGGACGCAAATCTTCATGCCCATAAGTCCTATAAAGTAGATGATGGATTGCTTGCACCACCACCAGGCCCGTGGGGGTGAGCCGTAGTTGCCTGATTCTATTGATTCGCGGGGGTTGCCTAGGGGCGTCATGGCGAAGAGAGCTGTGAGGATTCTCAAGAGGAAAATAAGGATCGGTATGCCTATCGTAGTCTATCCAACCATTAATATTCTCCTCTTCTGTTGAAAGGGCCAGTGAAGGCAACTTACATCGATAGCCAAGTTCAGCAAATAGAACGAACATGGATTTGGCCTGTATTTCCCATTCGCATCCACCATCCGTCTATGGGCAACGCTCGTCGCATCGACTTGCATACTGAACTGCCCAGAAGACATCATGCTCATGAGTAGATTCGAGATATGCACCAGCACGCTGCCCACGACCTGTTTCGAGACATCAAAGGACCAGATCTTCAGCGGTCGTTGAGGTCGCTCTCTCCATCTCTTGTATACCAGTGCCAGTAATGCCAGACATCCCAAGGCGGCTTGTACAATTATCGCAAAGGGGCCTAGAAGGCTGCATTCGCCGTTGTCGGGAGGGGGTTCGGGTTTGTCTTCGAAGGATATGGAGTCTGAGAGGGCGCTGGCGGTTGCTGATGCGAGGCCGGCGATGATGGTGGGAGAAGGCATGTCGACGCCTATAGGGAGGATGGAGGAGACTGTTGCTATTGCGGACGAGAGGATGCTGGTGGGTGTGGCATTTTCGAGGAGGGAGGAGAGTGAGGGCTCTAAGCCCGGTGGAGGGAGCATGAGCCTGGGAGATGGGGTGTTGGATGGGTATAGATCAAGAGAAATAAGAGGTCAAGTTGAAGTATGTTCTCCACCCAACTGTTCGTGGGAGTCGTAGAGATGGTTGATCTGATTGCTTGCGCTTGTTGTTTGGGTTAAGTGCAACCTGTTTGCGAGGTTGTGAATCAAGGCCGGGCTGTATGTGACGCAAGCAGCTACTCTACTGTATGATACTCAAATGTAGATACAAAGCGAAGAGAAGAATTTAGATACAGTTATCGAGATGGAGATGCCAAGGAAGTGAAGCCATCATGATCCTACAAGGATGCGGCTGTGTAAGGTTAGATAGTGGCTTGTGACCAGCGCCACTTTGGGGGCGAGTTTTCTATCATCCAATAGAAGTACAACTTATTACGGGTCTTAAGGTTTGGGATCTCTGCATATTTCGACGTCAATGTCGACGCCCTCAAGACCTTCGTTCTTCTTTCTATCTGGGTAGGTATAGGTAGTTGGAAGAATAGACCATACGTTAACGCTAAATATCCTGGTTCAATCTCTCTAGAAGACCGTCTGTCAAGCCGCTTCCTTTGTTCTACCCCGTCGAAAACAGCTCGAGTACGGAACAAAAGTATACCTCTCCTTTGTACAAGCCAATGTACTTTCTGACGACGAAAACTGTCTTCCACCTATAGGACTTGCTAGTAGCATGAAACAAGAAAGAGAAGATAACAAGTTGGCCTGGAATCCAGGTCCTTCCGTGGGAGGAAAAGGCTATAGCACCGCAGATACGCCTGTGAAGACCGAGAAGCGTGCTAGTGGGGGCTTTCCAAACGAGCTTCAAGTAAGTGTATTTACTTGACTAGGTTTGCATAATATACTGACTACTGCCTAGTCGAAACGCCAACGCCTATTGCCCGAGGAGCAACCCGCATTTCAACGTAACGAGTATGCAGAACTCCTTAAGCTACCTGAATATGCCACTAAGGTATGCAAGGAACTAATTGTTCGAGAGGCAATACGTAAGGTCGAGCTGCGAGAGGGGAGACCGAAGCTGGCGGGGTTAGAACTTGGCACACAGAATCTGGAGGCGGCTCTAGGGTACGAGCGGGGTGAGGTGCAGCTAGAAGGGTGTAAATTATGCAAGGACAAGAAGGGCCCTTTTCAAAAGTGCATTTTAGTAGAAGACCGTTTTAGTGGCGCCTGTTGCAACTGCCATTATAATAAGGGTGGGACCAACTGCAGTTTCCATAAGAGTAACCGTACAAGTCACTAATAACACCTACATATTAGCCGCTTAACTAACAAGATCACAGAAGCGGCAGCAACGCCACTAGCAGCATTTGCACCCACGCGTGCGAATATCTTAAGGGCAAAGCAGGAAGGACGCAGTACAGCTGGTATGATCTCTGAGACAGGATGGAAGCAGGAGGTGCGGAAGGCGTTAGAAGGCATGACGGCAATAGAAAGGCTGGATGAACGGAAGAGGCTAGAGCTGCGTCTGCGAGTGCTTACTGCAGCAGACGAGCTAGGAATAGTGCATTCCGAGGCTGAAAAGCGCACCGAAGTTCAAAGCTGAGAAAGAGTTTTGATATCTGGGCGGATCTACCTTCAATATCACAACTTCCATCACAGGTGGGATGTATTTGCACGGATGAAGATGGACTCAAAGCACTTCACTTGTAGCCAGCGCTTCAATGGAAACGAGCCACTAAAGTTATCTGGAAGTACAGAATGGATCATTGAGATAAAAGTGCAAATGCTGAACACTGGCCGATTCGTGACAAAGAGCAGAAAGGTCGACCTGGCCACTTGTCCTGGTCCTCGAAGCATTTTCCCTTAGACCAAGCCCTCCCTTCCTACATTGTGTCCAACACCTCCCCAGTATGCGATGTCTCGGTGTAGTACTGTCAATGGCGCTGGCTGGGAAGCGAGAACGTGTTGTCTCTTGATCACATGAAGCTGCTGAGCTGTATTTCGATCAAGTACGGTGACGGTAATATCATCGATGCACGACCTAGTCTTCCTCCTGTCTGCGAATGATACCGCTCAGTAGGCCGCCTTCTAACCCTCCGCGCTCTGAAGCTGTACCAGAACTATCGTCCTCTTCAAGCTCACTCCCTTCCCCCTGTCTACAATGTATGCCACCTAGTAGGCTGCCCAACCCAACCCCCCGTTTTCCGCTAGTAGATCGCCAAGTATATCGCCCAGATAATAATCTACGCCTGCGTCTGCGCCGTCTCGGCGTGGGCTATTCCTGGTGCACCCCAGACGCAAACAGGGAGGACGATGGCAGCGATGCCGAGTAAGTATGAGAACGTATATTCGCTACCTACCTAACTAACCAACCAACCAACCAACTAACTATCTAGCTTCACTTCATACCCGAGACTATAAAGTAGGTAGAAGTCCCAAGAGAAAGTGGTAGACCATCTCAAGACTTACGCGGAAACGGGAACGGGCCCGGAAACCAACATAGCACAACCACACCATTGCACAGTAGACCTAACTCCGCTTTCCGATAGTTTAATCCGAAATCTGGAATGCAAAAATCTGCATCCTCTACTTACTTTATATCTATCTAGGAGCTTGAGTTAGCGCTGGTCCCTGGATTGTAATCACTGAATCGGTGCTGTGATACCGAGAACATCAGTCTCGCTTGCCCTTGCTTACTCCTTTGTACGACGACTACGACTTCGTTCTAAATATGCGGGCGGAAAGGACGGAGTAGTGTAGTGTAATGCAATGTAGGATAGTGTCACGAGGCATGTGTAGATAGACATACATCACGTAAGAAAGAGCCCAATGCATTCATTCATATCCATCCCTCATCCCCATCACCCAACCCAGTCCAACCCAGTCCAACCCAGTTCCACCCAACATACCCATACCCGCTATGCAGCACCACACCATTCCAAGAACCACGTATTCCCATCTTCCATCCACCCTACCATCTGCCATCCCTCCCTCCGCCATTCATTCATTCAACATAGAAAATCCCGCCAAAGAAACGAGACGAGAGGGGCGGTAGAGGGGGTGTTGAATTTACTGTGGGCAGCTCTGTCGCACGATTAGTATTCATTACGAAGTATTCGACGAGAATGATGGATAGTAAAGAGGAATCTTTAGTAAAGAGAAGAGGGAGAAGAAGAAGGGAAGAAGAAGAGGGAAGAAAAAAACTCACAGCGCCGCACGATCCGCAGGTCTTTCCACCGTCGCTGGAGGCGCCGCATTTGGGACAGGCGGAGCCGTGCATGTTTGCTGTTGGTTTGGGAGGGTTTGGTTGTTTGTTTGGTAGTTATTTGTTTGGTGTTGGGTAGATTTTTGTTGAAGAAGGTGGTTTTTTGGTGTTGTGTTGTGTTGATGGGTGAGTTTGAGAGTGGGAGTGGGAGTGGAGGAGGGGTCGTTGATAAGGGAGGGGAGGAGGGGAGTTTGGAGGGGGGGTGACCAACCGACAGGGGTAGATCCTTTTGCGGGGACCAATGCTACGCCTGCACGTGGCAAGATTTGGGCCTCGTGCGCGCGGTTTACGGTATTACGATGATCCGGATGAGCATAGGATGTGATGTCAATAGCACATTTTGTGTTACAGTAAAGAAGGGTTTGGGTGAGAAGAGTAATGTGCTCAACCAGAGCAGCAAGTGTATCATTTGCAAGTTGCAATTATATCCTCAACGAGAGTCAACCCCATAAAGAAAAAAGCCACCCTATCCAGTCCTTCCTAGCCAAAGGCCGGGAAACAGACAATCAGATGTTATAAACTTGACCTCCCTTCAACGCCTACTTGATAAACAGTCCACGCATAAAGTCAAAGAAAGAAGAAGAAGAAGCTCCTAAGCCCGGGGTAGCAGTAGAACTTTGACGCCGTTCCGATGATGGTATTCCCAAACTGCCCTTCCGACCAGGAGACACTTTTGAAGACGGGCTCACAGAAGCCTTGTGGTTGTTGCTTGTTCGTCGAACAGTAGAGCGGCGAGGACGCGTGGGCCATGCTGCTACAGTTGCTTCCGAAAGCCCGTCTATTTGTTATTCGATGCCGTGCTGCTTCTTGAGCTGCTCTAAATTCTCCTTGCGGGATTCTAGGTCCTCTTTCGATCGAACCATCTTCTCTGGTTGGTGGTAGAGCACTGGAGGGGCCATTAGAATGTGCATGTGAATTCGGACATGTGGCGGACTTACCAACGAGATAGCGATTTTGGAAGTTGAAGCCGTTCAACTTGTCGCAAGCTTGCTTGGAATCCATCACGTCCTCATAGACGACATAGGCGGTTCCTTTGGTTTGGTTGGCGATGCCTTGGCGGATTTGACTTGGTTCGGGTTAGTATGTTGCTCAAAGGACGTGGAAGGTGGTGAATGGGGGCGTACCGGATAGGACCGAATTTGCCAAACAGGTCGAAGAGCTCCTCTGGAGTAACGTTGTAGCTATTTCGAGTCAGTAAGCTGCTTGATATCCCCATGCCATCCCCATCCCCATATCCCCGGATTGTTTCATAAAGCATGGACGAACCTTAGATTCTTGACGAATAGTACACTGGGGTACGAATTAGCAATGGACCTCACAAAGAAGTGTGTAACGCGACGTACCGATTGACCTCAGGCGCAAGCTTGCCCCCTCGACTCATAGCTTGGCTAAGTTGGTATGGTGATGTTGGTCTGGGTGATTGGGAGGGGAGTGGATATGTTCAGTCGCAGATGCGCAATGAATGGTATCAGAGGCGGAGGGGTTGATGATAATACAGTTGAAGAAAGAAGTGGTCACCTGCCACCAATCCTCTTTGGGAACTAGCGTGGTCTTGGCGTGATCGCATATTACCCAGAATCAGAGTTGACACAAAGACTGGAAGCAACAACCAGGATGACTTCTTCTTTCATTTCATATGTTCTTTCTTTCTCCAGTTTTGCATTGCATCTCATATTGAAGCAAGTAATGGTTGGTGACGTGGGATGCAGACTACCGCCGGTTGGTTTCCACTTTAAATGGGAAATTCCCAAGCATCGAAGACGGGATGGTTGCAAGATTCCTCTCCAAGATATCAATCACAACCAGTTACCCATGTAAATATTGGATATGGAATCTACGACTATCCGCTAAGGACTCCGCAGGTTTGGTACCGAACTCGAGGCTGAGAATCTAAAGCCAGAGTCCATTTGCTGAATCCTCAAGGCAGATTTAATTTGAAGTTACAGCCGCAGATTGTGCTTTGAAATCTACATCTCCATTTTTATCATGTCGAATTCCAAGAGGCAGCAAGTCTGTCCCTCATATTTCTTTTTATCACTTCTCACAAATCCTGCCTTTTTATGTTGTTGGAATATGTTCATCACATTTGATAATGGCAACCTGTCTCATTGTCATTCTGTGTTACAAAGTATTTCTTTTAACCAACACCAAATCCTACATCGTGTATGCAGAATATTTTATCTCCATCGCCATCGCATTGATGGTCTCATGATTCGAGGGGGTGCGGCAAGCGCTTAATGGGTGTTATACGCCATGATGTTTCATGGTGTCTTTCTTGTTGAGCTTGGACCATATATATCACGGATCCAGTTTAGCCTCGCTCGTGGTCCCAAACTGTCATACGGAGTAGTCACAGAAGAAAGAGTGCGGAGCACGGAGAGATTTAAGGTCCGTTAACCCACCGAGAGAACAGGACGGGGGGCGGGGTTTCAAACTGCATATTTCCACCCTTTTTTCTTTTACGGGGGTTGTATGGAATCCAGCGGTTCCTACAAGTATTCGAATATATAAATATCTTCTTGGCGGTCTCTAAAATAAGGCATACTGAATCACTGATCGTGTGGGGAGCTACTCCGCATGTCTTGCTCTTGTCATATTCTGGTTCTAGGCAGAAACATTCAACATTTTCTCAAGGGCATGTCCTGGTCTTACTTCGTAACTCGGTACCAATGTGCGATCCTTCTCAGGGCGCGACCTGCCCTTTCGTAAATTCCAATTATTCCATTATTCCATGCCATGTTTCAGACGTACTGATCATCGCCACATGGCTGCGGCTCATCTCGCCCGGTCAGGATTTTAACGTAAAACCCCTTGACTTGCAAGCTTATATTAAGCGCCTATTATTCAAATGCCCAATCAGAGGTTCTTGTCTCGTTCGCCTGGGTCAAGCAAAGGCTCTCCGGTCCTTGGAGGATCGTTATGGTCAAAACAATCAGCGGCGCAGCTAATATGAGCCTGGCATTTCCCCTCGATCAATTCAAAGCACCTTCTGTTGCGCAAATATTCCTCCGCTTTACGTTCAAATTTGTCAAGGTCTTAATGATTTGGTTTTGAATACAGCTTTTCAAGATGGGATTGTTCAAGTTCGGGATCGCTGTTTTGTTCATAGCAGCTCAAACTAGTGCTTCAATTCCTTCGACTTACAATTCGTAGGATTTCCCAACTCCTTACGCAGATCCTAACTGACAATAACTCCAGTCTCCTGGCACGCACCTCACCAACCAGCACGGATGGCAACTGTGGCTCTAATTCGGACACAAACTCCACCTGCCTCACAAGCACATACGGAAACTGCTGTTCTCCAAAAGGCTTCTGCGGTTCCACCTCCGCCTATTGCGGCGCTGGGTGCCAAAGCGATTTCGGCACTTGTACAACTACGTCGGGTTCTCAGAGTATAAGCACATCTGGATCATGTGGTGCCACTTCGACAGCCAACATTACTTGTCTCGGTAGTACGTTTGGAGACTGCTGTTCGCCATTGGGGTATTGTGGGGGGACTTCCGACTATTGTGGTGATGGGTGCAAGGCGGGTTTCGGGAAATGCGGAGCGAGTAGTGAGACGGTGTCCAGCTCCTCAGCGAGTTCGTCGCCCTCGGCGTCGTCCTCATCCTCATCCTCGCCGTTGGTAACAGCCTCATCCACAACCTCATCTATACCTTTCGGATCAAGCAACTCCACCAACGGCACAAACACAAACACCACCGCCCCAACGTACCAGCAATTCCTCTCCACAGGCGCCAAAGCCGGCATCGCAGTCAGCGTCAGCGCCGCCGCGATCCTCGCTGGCATTCTAGCCTGGTACGTTTTGATCCGCCGGCGGCGTAATCGTGCACCAAAATTCCCCGTATCAGAAATGGATGCTGATCCTTTCTCTAGAGGAGGACAAGCACAAGCACAAGGGCAATCGCAACCGGCGGAAACCAGGTCCATAAGCCAGGAACTCTTCGTGCCGCCCGTGGAATTAAGCGTGTATAAGAATGGCGCGCCACCTGTGGAGTTACCGGCGATGTCGCAGGCGTGGGATGGAGATTATGGGGTTGGTGAGAAGCAGAGGAACGAGCTTGTGCGTGAGGGGGTTGCGGCTAGGCGTGAGGGCTCTTAGAGAGGGGTTTCAATTTAGTCATCCTATCCTGTTGCAATCGAAACCAAACCGTCACTCAGCTCTTGGGATTCCAATGCACCATTTTCGTCTCATCGTGCAGCAAGTGCTCCCCGTCCGGTATCCTGCAGGACAGGACATTCCAATCCCGCAACACTGTCTTCGCTTTCAGAGACGCAGCCTTCTATAAATACAGTACCCAGTGCTCTATCCCTTACCTGTATCCGCACTTGACAAAAGGGTTTGTACCGCGTCATTTAGAGCAGGTCTCTGTTTAATCCATCTTCGCACCAACGCTTGAGGCGCGCGCGGATATCTTATTGTTTTCCCCCAGGAGATAATGCTCCATTTTCCATTCTCATTTCTCCGCCCATTTACAGCTTCTTTGCTGTCAATACAGTTCTTGTTGTCAATACCCTGACACGTTCACTCATTCATTCACCCATTCATTTAGTATACCATTAATATCTCTCATAATGAAGTAAATTCCAGATTTTAAGTCGGGAAAAAGCAAGAAATATTTTTTTGATGTTTGCCGCAGACGTGAAGTTGGAGACACAACCCAAATTGAAAGCTTCAATGGTGTTGATAATTTTTCTTACACCTACTGTAAGCCTTAGCATTCCATATATATACTTCCTACCTGTAGCTGATGATTCTCGTAAGGTGAAGAAGCTATTACTTTAATTCACCTCTCGCCCAACTTACTCTTTCCTACCATACACCGAAAAAGCACAATGTGATGTTTCAAATAATCTAAGGCACGGAAGTCGTATTTACTACATCTAACCCTTTCTTTCACATCTTCTCCACACAAATGCGGTATTAACCCTCGTCCCGTTCCTTATATGTATGGGACCAAGTCAAGGATTCCTGCCTTGCTCGCAGCATGTGCTTAATGCCTAGATGATCTAAACATTATATCCCAAATACTTGAAACCTGCTCAGTGCTCCTTCATCTCTACTGTGAGCGAGCACTGCGCAGTATCGACTTGTTTGCTGTCAAGAAACCATTTACTGTCAACGTGCACAGTTCTTATCATCAATGCCCTGAGACGTTTATTTATTTGTTTACTCAATCTACGTGAACAGCAGAAGCTTGCTGAGACGCTTCTCTAGCCGCGATGATGGTTTGAATGCGCTGTATGTTTCGCTCAAGTCTCACCATTGGTGCCCCGTTGCGAGTGAGTTCTTCCCGAACTCGTTCAACAAATTCTGGTGGATCGTCATTTTAGAGTTTAAGTCAGCTTAGTTAGGTAGATGCAAGAAATATTCTTTTGGTGTGTTTGCCGCAGATATGTAGTTGGAGACATAAAACAAATAACATAATGTTTTAAAAAATTGTTCTTGCACCTACTATAGGCCTTAGCATGCTATATATATACTTCCTACCTATAGTAGGTGTTTTTCTCTACGTGAAACTATGACCTCTATTCACCTCCCGCCCACCTACTCTTTCCTACTATACCCCGAAAAACGACAAGGTGATTTTTCAATCAACCCAGGCACGAAAGCCAAGTTCCAACCCTTCTCGGACCTTCTTCTATTATATCATCATCTGCATATCTTCAATACTTTGAAAACATCTGCGTGCAGGATGACCGGATAAATCATTCAAAGGCCTTATATCACTTTACGTTCCTAATTATCCACTCAGAGCATATACTCGAGTCCTTCCTCGTCTCTGTGAGGCATTCTTCACTTTGAGTGGGCAGTAACTTGCTGTTAAGAAATCTTTTCCTGTCAGAGAAAGTTCATTCTCTTCCAGTTACACGTATCAACTCATCATCTTTATCATCCTTCACTCCCTCACTTACTCAAATCCCGTGTTCTGCCTCTGCCATAAAACATATCAACGCCACCAGAAAAAGCTAAAGGTCCTTGTATCATACAAGTACGGGTATCTTCGTGAAGAGCGTTTTTGCGCAATCTAAATTGTTTGCTTAAAGCCTCAGTGAAAGGTACACTTCTATTTAAGTGATTTCGATTTAAGTGGTATCTTTATGCAAACTTTGCGGCGTTGAAGGGAGCGTGGTATTCACCCTACTTTTACTATTACTTTTACTAATAGTTAGTCTCGTAGTTGTAGAGCTAGTGGTTACTATCTACCTCTATATTATAGAGAATAGCTTTGTATATTCCAATATCTTGGGAGTCTATAAATGCTAAATGCATGTCTTGTTAACTTTTAACTTCAACAGCGCCTAAGACTTCACTATACTAGTTTGAACACCGATTTTCTATTCTTAAAAATTTCTTGATAGACTCCTTACTACCTTTTTGAAAATATTCTTCTCCAGATTCTATTCTGTTCTGTTTATCGTATCAAATCTACATCTACCCCACACGTCCACACGCACAGAAATCTTCGCTAATCTGTACAATACAAATACAAATACCAAGTACAACCCCTCCCCCCCAGCTCAAACCAGAGCGACCTGCCTCGCCTCAGCACGATCCTCATGCTCACACATGACCAAGAAATGCGTGTCGTTGAGCGCCAACAACCCAGACCAGGCGGCGGGCATCTCAGCAATGATGAGCTTGTTGCCCCACGTCAGGCCGCCGTCGTCGCTGGTGATGATCTTGACGTACGCGTTGCGCGTCCACATGCCCTCGAGCTTCGTTTCGTCCGTCATGAAGCTGACGATTAGGGTTTTGCCGACTAGTGCTATGGAGGGGGCGCCTGCGTTTCTTTCTGTGGGGTGGATGTTAGCTGGGTGATCTTTGATGAGATGAGGAAGGGAAAAGTAAGGAAAAGCAATGCAATGCAATGCGTCTGAATTGCAGAGAATGAAATAGAGGAGAGTAGAGAGCGAAAGGAAAATACATACTAAGATGAAGCTGATCCCCCGGCTCCCCAAACCAAGATTCATATATCACCCTCCTCTCGCCCCAACTCGCCCCCCCATCCCTCGACATCACACTCCACACCTCAAACCTAGCCGTAAAAGTCTTCCCATCCCCCTTCTCCTCCACCGTCTCAAACACAGCCATCAAATGCCCACTCCCCTCCCCCCCCAACCTCCTGAATCCCCACCATGCCATCCCTTGT
>QGMF01000977.1:0-12215 GCA_007821475.1 Lachnellula arida
CTTTAGAATCTTATAATTTATATTTTAATATCTTATACTTCTTTAAGCTAGAGGATATAAAATATAAGTAAAAATTTATTAAAGTTTTTAAGGAAAAATAAAGTAATTTTAGTTATTTTAAGTAGTAAATTATCTTTAGATTTAGATTTAGATATTTAGTCTAGTATTTATTCTTCTAATTTAGATTTTTAGATAAGTATTTCTTTAAAAGAAGAAAAAGGTATATATTTTTTCTAAGATAAGAATATCTTTATAATATAAGAGATTACTCTTATATTCTTTAGAATAAGAGAGGTTAGTATAAAACTTAAGTTTTAGATCTATTTTCTCCTAAATTATAAAGTTTAGTATTTAGATTATCTTATACTTACTTATATAATCTATAGCTTAACTAATTATAGATTATAATATAGTAATAAGTAATATCTAATCTATTAGTAAATACTAGAGATTTTGCGCTTAAGCTACCTTTTAGGGCTTTTATTATACTAATCTTAGCTAGTAAAGAAACTAGCCTTGAGGTTTTTAGCTTTTAGTATTCTTTTCTTCTATTATTAGTAATAGCTAGGAAAACTCTAATAATAATATATATTTTAAGTAAAATATACTATTAATTTTGTTTTAAAGAGAGTTTATTTAAGCTAGAATTATCTAAGATATAAAGGTTAGTAAGTTCTATGAATAAGAGTCTAGAAGGACTTAGCCTATTTAATAGACTTGCAGATTAGCTAGGCTTAGAACCTATTAAAAGGTATAATAGAGCTTAAGATAATTATATTACTTAAGGATCTATATAGTAGGCAAAGCTCTTTATATATATATAAATATAATAGTTAGGAGTAAACTATATAACTATAGTTATATACTTAGTTATATATTTTAATAAAAACTATAGACTTCTAGAAATAGACTAGCCTTCTTTAGCTATTCTATATAATTAGATCTACCGACTAGCGCTTCTCCTTTATAGGAAGTAATTATAGCTATTTTTAAGTGAATAAGGTTAAATAAGTTCTTAGCTAAGTTATTTAAGCTTAAGTTAAGCTATTTAAGATCCTTAGCAATTTTAGTAAAACTTAACCGTTAGTTATAGTTTAAATTGCCCTAAACTTATATATTATATTTAGTATCTTATAAAGCTATGTTTCACTAAGATTAGTAATCGCCCTAGTTTTTAAAGGCTAGTTATAGAACGTTTTTGAATTTTTAATATTAAGCTATAAGGGTCGCTTAGTAAGCGAAACTAGCTTTACACGCTAGTATATAGTTTATACTAGTGTTATAAATCTTATATAAAGATTTGGACTAATTTGGATTAGTCCTTCCCTTAGTATATATTAAAATATCAACTAGTCACATGTTATGTATCACGTGGGAGCTTCGCTCATAGCTACTAGCCACCCTTAAGGTGGCTGGGGCCTCCTATATAAGTGAGCGTAGCCCACCGTATAGTAGATTACTAAGTAATATAATTCTACTATTTTAACAGGTTATAAGCTCTCTTCTATAGAGATATTAATTAGCTATATATATCTCTACTTATAGTAGAATCTATTATAATTATATATAGGAAACTAAGTACTTATACGCGCAACTATAACACTTTTGCCTTATAAAATATAGTCTCTACCGCTTGTATAATTGCTATACTATAGTATACTATACTCTTTTATATATACTTAAAAAATAGTTATTTTGCCGCGTAAAACCAACTATATATATAAAGCTACATTGCCTCTATATAAACTTACTTATATATTTACTTTACTTTATATTATACTTGGATTTTAGTTAGGTATATATATCCTTAATACTTTTTTACTCTAACTATTATCTTATTTCTAGGGGAGCGCTAATCTATATAGTCGAATAATTAACCTATATGCATTTTACCCCTTCTATGCTATTCTATAGGTTTCTTACTCTAGAGGAGCCTAGCTATAGTAACTACTAATTCTAGCTCGGGTAATATATTCTTCTTACTTTAAGGAAGCTTTTACTAGTCTTACTTCCTTATATTTCCGTGCACTAGGGCTTTCTCACTCTTGCTACTAAGCAGAGGAGAATATAAGGGCTTGCTAGCGATTACTGCCCGGGACTATAGTCCTAGATACTTAGCGCAGTCCTTATATACGAGTTTAGTATAGTGTTTTAACTATAGATATAATAAATCGGGCCTAGTTTGCGGCTTAATCTTGCATAGAGGCTAAAAATAGAGCCTTAGCGCTTGTTTAGCCTACCTCACCTATATATTCCCGGCCTTATTTTACTATATAATCTCTATCTTATTTTACTAACTTAGAACTAGCTTATTACTACTATAGATTATAAATATACTAATAATAAATAAAGAATAACCTTAAAATATAGTTTCTATAAAGACTAGTAGTATTTATAGATAAATAAGTAGTTTATAAGGTTCTTGCTATACTTTATAGTCTAGAAGACTTATATAAGCCTACTACTTAAATAGTAACTATATACCTCTTATAAAAGAGGCACTTCTCTAACTTAAATATTCTTAGCTACTAGTCTACTATCTTTTAGACTATAATCTTACTTATTAGTTTTATTATATCTAAAGCACTTTTAAAAATACTCTTAATACTTTTACTAACCTTCTTAACTTAGATTTTTATTCTAGAGGTAATCTAGTAGTTAGTATAACTTTCCTCTCTAATATAAATACTTTTAAACCCTATTATTTACTAGTAAGCTTTATAAACCTTTTTAAGTATATAGTATAGTCTTTATTATTATAGATCTAAGTAGTTATTTAACTCTTATATTTAAGTATAAACTTATTATCCTTATTATCTCTAAATTAGATAGCTTTATATTCTTTATTAAATGTAGCTATCTTATAGTCTTAAATATTAAGTCTCTCTTTTTTACTATCTCTAAACTATTCTTAGCTATTATATTTATAGTTAAATCTATCTATCTTATAATCTAAAAATATAAACTATTTAGTCTTACTACCTCTAAATCCTTACTTATTATACTTATAATTATACTTAAGTATTCTAAGTCTCTGTTACAGCGCTGGAGGTTGTAACCATGATAACACGTGACTATACCACGTGTCCTCCAAGCGAAGTTGGTATAAAACCACTTCTCTATTCTTGATACCAAGCTTCTCTCTTTAGCTTTGTATTCTAAGTTACAAATCGACATTACGCTTCCCAGTTGAGGCCTCTTTTCTCGTGCTGTTACAGTCTCCCTTAGTTTAATAATAAACCTAAACTAACCTTTCTAAGCTCTTTTATAGACTTACTAGTATTATCTTATATATATTTAATTCTATAAGAACTTATTTATTAAGCTAAGTAGTTTATACTTATATCTTTCTTATCTAAATCCCTTTATTTAAATAATATATTAATAGAACTTAAAGGATTCTTATTATTTAAGTAGCCTTTAGTAATAGAACTTTAAGCGCGCCTACCTTCTTAATAATACCTCTAGCGCTTAATTAATAAAGCTCTTAACTTTTTTACTTAGTTTATTATATTCTCTTTATTTATATTATTATTACCTTTAGCTAGACCTTTTTCTTAGGCTTTTTAGTATACCTTATCTTAGTTTTTCTTAGAATTACTTCTCTATTAACTTTACTATTATAACTATCTAAATTATAGTTAAACCTTTTAGGCTTTCTTATAAGCTTCTTTATAAGCCTCTTTATAAGCTTTCTTATAAATCTCTTAGTGCTCTTTATACTATTTACTCCTTAATAGTCCTTATTATTATTCTTTATACTATAATATAGATCCCTTTAAATCCTAGCTTCTTTAGTCCTTTAATACTATTACTAGTTAAATTACTAAAATCTATAATCCTAAAGCTATAATCTACTAGTTAAAAATACTTTACTAGAGCTAATTAATCTTATTATATTATAATATTATAATAAAATACTAGTTTAGTAAACTTTAATATTATTCCTTTTCTCTAAAATAATAGTTCTAACTAGTTTGCTTTTAAGAATTAGATAGAGATTATCTTTTAGCTTATATACTTTTTCTTAGTGCTTAATAAGTATACTATTAAACTTATAGCCTTTATAATAGTTCCCTCTCTTTCTAAGAACTTTATTATAATAGATTTATAGAACTACTAAAATAAATAGTCTAAATTTAGAGTAGATATAAAAGTTTATAAATAAGCTATACTTTAGTAAATATAGAATTACCTTAATAATATTAGTATTTTATAAGCTTAACTTAGGGAAAATAATAAAACTAAGACTACTAATTATATTATTACTTATAAATACTTTAAGCTCTTAGAAAAATACTAGAGTAAAGGAACTAGATATCTTAAAAAGCTTAACTAGAAATAGTATTACTTTACTCTTATTAATTATAAATATATCTTAGTATTTTTAGGTTAAATTATCTAGATTAATTAGGAATTTAAGAATCTTTATTTTATAGCTACCTTTACTAAATATTAAGTAATTTAGAAGATACTAGAAAGTCTTAGCTCTACTTATAACTTATTTATATTTATATTTACCTAAATATATAACCTTTTACTTACTAAATCTAAACTAATTATTAAGTAGTCTATACTTATATAAAAGGTTTATAACTAGGAGATACTTATAGCTTCTAGCTTAAATATAGCTCTTATAGCTAGGAGAGATAATTAGTCTAGATATAATTATACTAGATATAACTACTTAAGAAAGTAGTTAGGTAATTATAACTTTTATAACTATTATAAGTAAGAGCACTATACTAAAAATAAGTACTAGAAGAAGTTTCTATATCTTAAAAAGTAATTTAAGAGTAAAAAGCATAGATATAGTAGTAGAAATAGTAGTAGTAATAGTAATAGTAATAGTAATAGTAATTGTTAGGACATATATATCATAGGGGCGATGCCGAAAGACTTTGCAGTCATGTGACTTAGCGCATGATGACTAAGCAGCGATGAGGTTATCCCCATCGCTGCAGCCTTAGCTAGAACCTTCCTCTCTATACATAAATGAAACCACAGACACAACGTATACAGCACTAGTACTAGTACGAGAACGAGAGAAGAGAAGTGATCACCCTGTGATACTAATAGTAATAGTAATAGTAGTAGGTATAAGTTAAAAAAGGCTTATATAAAATTACTAGAACTAGAGGATAATTAAGATACTAGCGCTTTAATAATAGTTAGTTATATTACTATTAACTAGCTTATTACTAGCTAGGACTCCTTTTCCTCTTTTAATATAAGCTTTATAGCTTTTATTTAGGCTCTATAAAATAACTAGATTATAAATACTAGCTATATAAACTATATTATAAGTAATTAAGACTACTTTATAGATTTAAAAAAAGGAGATTATAATACTTATAATAGTATTAGTAGTATAGTTAAATTTAAGAGTATTAGTATAGTCTATATCTCTATTTCTAATAGAAAGAATAGTTAACTTATAGTTTTATAGCTCCTAGATATTAAGTATTACTCTATTATAAATACCTTTAATATAGTTTTATAGCTCCTAGATATTAAGTATTACTCTATTATAAATACCTTTAACCTTATATTAGCCTTATAGCTCTTCTAGTAAGGACTTAACCTTATAATAACTAAGGATACTATCTTATAATCTATTAGAAAGACTAATATTATTACCCTTTACTTAAATAGTTAATAGCTTCTTAACTAAGCTAAATAACTTCCTAGCTATACTTTTAGCCTTACTATAATAGTAAGGTAAATTCTAACTTAGTTATTACTTTTATCTTATTATTTTACTCCTCTTTACTATTCTATTCCTCTAATAAACCTCTTAAATAGTTATTTTATAGTTTATTTAACTACTTTACTAATATTCTCTTAGTTCTTAGTTATCTTATCTTATTCTTATTTATATTACTATTTCTCTTTTTACTTAGATAATAAACCTTTATAGACCCTCTTGCCTCTAGTAGCAAACTTATCTATTTATACTTTCTCTTATTATAATCTAGCGCTTTACTCTCTTTTCTTATTTATTACTCTTCTAGTAATTAAATTATTATAACTATTATCTACTAAATGCCTAAAGTATACTTTTTAGTCCTATATTATTAGTTAGAATTATCTATTATAATATAATTATATAGCTTATCTTAATACTTAAGAGCTTAATAAACTTGCTATAACTATAAATAAAATTAATTTTTAGGAAGTCTAACTAAAGAATTCTTATATTTATAAGACTTGCCTAATCTAGAAAAGGAAGTATTACTTATATAACTACTATATTATTCTAGGGGAGTATTTTATAGCCCTTATTTATTTAGATATAGTAGGGCTTATACTTATATAAAGCTATAATAGTTTATAGTATTTTATTATATTTAAGTATAATAAAACTAAAATAGTAGTAGTATATTATATAAAAGCTAAAAGTAAAGTTACTAACTATTTTATTTATTTTTAGAAGCACTTTAAGCGCTCTAATCTTAGCTAGACTATTTAGTAGCTAGAAGAGCACTTACTTAACGCTTATATAACTAAATTTTTAACTTCTAAGTTTACTATATATACTTATAAATTACCTAGCTAGTCACGCTCTAATACTTCCTAGGAGGCTTGGAGGAGGCTTTCGGCCTCTCCCCCCGGCGTAAAATACTACTACTACTACTACTACTACTACCCTACCCAACGCCTAGGTCTAGGCTTATGCGAGGCTAAAGAAGCCAAACTCCTCCTGTATCCAGTTTCCCCATTCTCCAGCTTCGGGCCCGCCCAGCAAGTTATCATCGGCTATGCCGAGAATCTAGTAGAAATATCTCTAGTCAGCACCGAAATAAAAATGCATAAGAATAATATAAAAATGCAAGCTCACCCCAAGGTTATCTGTTGGTAGATCGAATTCATAATCTTGGCTTCTTCGGGGCGTTGGCCAGTTTTCTATATCACCATAGCCGGGTTGCAGTTGTCTTGTATTGCTCGTGTCGCCGTTCTTATCTTTTTGGCACATGCATATTCTATCAAACAGAGCTACAATGCGATCGGTGTTCTTCTTTTGCCATGCTGCCAGAGCCGCTGGTTCTTGATTCGAATCAATAAAACAGCTTGCAGCAAACAAAATCCAAAACCCTTGGAATTCATTGCCCACGCTTATAACTCTTTCTTCGATGAGGTCAAACACCTTTTCAATCTGTTGGATTTGAAAGGCCCCTCCAATGCCCGACGTGACTGGGTCTACTGCAGAAGTAAGCATATAGTTTTTGATATTGTAACGTCGCGGCAAAGAAGAAATATGACTTGCCATTACACACGCTTCGAGCCTGTAGCAAACATATGCACAGGCTCGCGCGCATCAGATCCGGTTTGAAAAAGCCCATCTGACTGAACCCGTGTTTCGGCATCCTCTCGTAGGTGCTTAGTATACTCGTCGCCGAGTCGACGCAGATAAATCTCGAATGGTTTTTGTTCGGATCGCTCTCACTGCCAATAGCAAAGGGGAGGTGTAGAATAATAAGGAGCTGATGAAGCTGGAGCTCAATTGTCCTTTTCAGCAAAAAGGCCTTGTTGGTTTCGTCTTCGGAAGATTCGGGGGAGCCCCATGAAGGTATATCTGTAAACTTGCTGGCGACAAGTTGGTGATAGGAAAGTAGTTCGGTATAGCCAAGGGCACGGTGCTTGTCTGGATGGTTCACCAGGTTGCTTATGGCGTTGCGTAAAGGCTTGAGATGATGGGTGTACCTTTGGAATGAGCAATCAGTGAGGGTATCGTCTGGTTGCGCTGGTGGAGGCTCGACCGCATCCTCTTGAAAGTCGTTATCATGCAGGTTGCTAGGAGGTTCACAGTCGGCGAAAAGGGATCCTGAAAACGAGGGCACGCCCCAATCAATGCTGCATGATAGTTCCAGCTCAGTCATTGTGGCCCATAGTCGACGCCGCATTTCCCGCTCATAGACGGTGATACGAGTTCCTAAAACGGCCGGAGAGCGATGGAGGCCTGCGGAAACGGCGGTAGCTATGAGTGTTTGGGACAGGACAAAGTGGCGCTTAACCTTAATACCATTTAGGCGCTTAGAAAGAAGCAGGAGACAGGGCAGCTGGAACCAAATGATAGTGGTGCGTTTATGGCTTTGCATAGAGTGAAAACTCTCGGCAGCCTGGACCCAAAGACCTGCCTGGACTGCAGACGTAGATTTGTCGCCCTCGAAAGATAGGGGTTCATCGGGATAGAGACAGCGAGCGCACGACATGGCTGCAAGGAGGAGGGCAGTAAAATCCGAAGGGTTTGCGAGCTCCCCTGACCAGAGCTGGTCAAACTGTCGCCAGAAAGACCGTGCATGGAGGATTCGGTAGACGCCCTCAAAGTGCTTAAAGTAGAGCTGCATGAGATGGCGACAGCGGGCTTCTGGAGGAGTGCGGCTCTTAAGAGTATTATCAATAGCCTCTGGAGCGTATTGAGAGTGCAAGAGGTGTGATTTGTTGCGGAGTGACTGGATACTCGCTTTATGCGTGGCTAGCACACGATGTTCACGAAACAAGTTCTTTAGAAAGCCATAGACTGTTGGGAACTATAGACGTAGGCAATCAGAAGGAGGCTTTAGTTTTCACTATTTTGTGAGAATAGACTCACATAGAAGAGAATGCTGGAAGGATTACTTGGGCCACGGTATTGAGTCTTAAAGCCTTTGCCCCTCACCATCACCAATGCAGGATCAGGCAGCGGATCTTTTGGAGCATTGGAATGGACATGGACACGAGGCTGAACATGAGAATCGGTAGGGGGATCGCGGTTGACAGAAACGCGTGTATTAGCATTGGACGATGCCGGGGTCAGGGGCAGGACATCGTGAGGGCTGTTGGCATGTGCATGAGCCAGCCTAGCCTCGAGAATTGCGATCTGCTTCTCCAGCTGCTCGGGTCTTTGTGATTGTACTTGTGCTTCTCGAAGAACCGGGGGTCCTGGCAAAGGTTCTGGCCCCGGGAGTCTTGCGTCTGAACACGGGGCGTTCTGTGCGGGGACATGGGGACGAGGATGGGGATGGGGATAGGGATGGGGGTGGGAGTGGTTTTGGGATTGGTGAGTTGCACGTTTGGGGGGCGGGGCGGTTTGAGTGTCTGGCTCACGCTCCCGCTCATCACCAGAAAGTCCTTGTAGGCGCTCATCATACTTGCACAGCTCTGGGTGGCCAACCTCAGTGCACCTCGAGCAGATTGGCAGCTGGCGGTCACACTTGAGCTTCCGCCGCCTGCACTCGAGACAGGACAGAACAAGCCGCTTCCGCTTGGTACCCGTCATGTGGGAATGAGACTGGGAGTGATGGTCTGAGGGCTGCGTTTGACTTTCCATTGCCGCTACAGAGTGGAGTGGAGTGGAGTGGTGCCAGGTGGTACACCGGTAGTACTCGTATGCTCAGATGAAAGAGCGGGAGTGGGCGGAGGTGATCGGCGGGGCGGAACGGGACGGGACTGGCCGCCGTGAGAGTACCGGTATGAATGAGTAGTTGCAAAACTACATAGCCCTGTCTCGGAGAAGAAGAAGGCTTGTGCAGGTGGAGGTGGAGCTGGATCAACGGAAGAGAAATTACAGTAGTACCGTACCGTACAGTACGGTAGAGTAGTAGATTGCAGGAGATTGTTAGGGTAAGCTGGAGTTGGAGGAGACGGTTATTGAGTTTATACTCTCTCGGCCGAAAGACTTATCCGAGCAGCGGAATACTACGTCATGCAGGATGTAGCGTGCATCACGTGAAATGAAGCTGTTGGGGGCATTATCACTTCGGGGTCTCGTAAGCTAGGTAGGATGCAGGTTACCCTGAATGTTCAGCGGTTGATCTCTCATTTACCCCCTACGAAGTCTAATACTTCCAAGCATGTGATATCAATAAATATCTAATACAAGAGTTTTGAAGGAAATTCAATAGTTGATAGAAGCTTCGGTTCACTAACGTAGAATACAGATCGTGATATTAAATATACTATTTTTATAAATTGTTTAAGCTATAGCAATAATGGCCAAATGACCAAATTGTATAAAATGGTTATTATTACCACTTAACATATGATACTTTTGTCATTGTATCTATGTTACTTATTTCTTTTATAAGATGTTGGATTTCACTGAAAACTCTTTTGATAGATTGACTTAAAATACATAATATCAGCAACCAGCACAACCCATACTATACGTCATTGATGATTATGGTTATTGGTTCATTATGTGTATATTATCCAATCTCTATTTACATTAGATAGGGGTCTGTAGACCACCCGCCCACTATACCTACTAGATCTCACCTCTACCCAGGTAAGATTCACCCCTCTTCTCGCTTGTGCTCCTCATTTTTAAAAAAATGATAGCGTGATGACTATGCAAGCTTGCTGCAAAACTTCAAGCCGTACCCCTGTGGTCTTCGAGTCAACCGCCTCACGCTTTCATGAGCGGCTTGAATCCATACTTGGCAAACCTAATCGCAAGATATCCCAAAGAAGCGACACAAGTCGAAACACCACCAAAAGTCCACAAGCCATGCCAGTTCAGAGAATGACCCTGGCCCAGAATTGCACCGCCGCCAGGTCCGCTAGCCAGCACACCGAACGACAGAATGGCATAGCCC
Organism: Lachnellula arida; assembly: GCA_007821475.1. Classification (NCBI taxonomy): domain Eukaryota; kingdom Fungi; phylum Ascomycota; class Leotiomycetes; order Helotiales; family Lachnaceae; genus Lachnellula; species Lachnellula arida. The sequence continues at coordinate 10,578 of QGMF01000977.1, forward strand.
ATGCCTACCCTTGTTCCAAGCTTCGACTTATCCTGGGTCAAGGCGACGAAACAGAGAGGGGGGAGTCCGATAAGAGCGCCACTCATGAAACCAGAGAGTAATGCCATGACGATAATGGCCCCTTTCGAGTGTACAGCCATCATACAGAGCATCAGGACGCCCGAGATCAAGGTTGCCGGCGCGAGAAGGTTGAATGGTCCTAATTTGTCTGCGAGAGCATTCGGTGCCGTCCGTCCAAACATCGAGGCGGCATTGAAAATGGGAACCAGATAAAAGGCCAGCGAGGTGTTGGTGATGCGCTGCGATTCGGCGTAGTATGAGAGGTAGAAAAATATGACGAAGAGGCCCATATATACGATGAGCGAGACGAGAACGAAAGACATGTAGGTGACGTCGGTCAAGGCGGCAAAGTCCAATAAAGCGCGAGCCTTAGGTGGCTTGACACGAAGTCTCAGGATAGAGATTGGGATGAGAAGGGTCGCGAGGGAGATGAAGCCACTTATACGGATAGCCCAGGGGAATCCGACTTGGTCAATGAGCCGATATAGTACAATGGGGTAGACCACGCCTCCAAGCGCGGACCCTGAGGCTGCCAGGCCCATTGCAGCTCCCATCTTGGTGCTGAAGTACTGGGGGATGATGGCGATACAAGGCACAAACAGACAGCCGGTTCCAATACCTATGACAAAGCCTTGGGCCAAAAGGACTTGCCAGTACTCGTGGCATAGACTGAGCATCATATGCCCAAACACGATCAAAAAGCCTCCCACGAGCAGCAATATGCGTAGATAGCCGCGATCATATACGGGGCCAGCAAAGAAACCAACCACGAGTAGCATGAATGCCTCAATGGACCCAATCCATGAGATATTCGAGGATGTTGTACTGAAGAGCGCTCCAGATTCGTAATACGTCTGGTATACACCAAACGCGTTCAGAATGCCCCAGGTATTGAAGAATAACATAAAACAACCCGCGACATGAAGCCATGCTAAAAGACCGCCATTGGGTGGCGGTCCTGGGCCGAGAGTCGCAGGTTTGACAGGTCCATCATCGTGTGCGAGAGATTCTTGTGGTGGTGATGGCGGTGGTGGTGGGTTCTCGACATCTGTCTTTTCGTGTGGTGTCGTTTGGACAGTATTCTGTATTGCTTCGTTCATCTTTGCTGTGGTGAATGGATGCCACGGTATCTTACTTATTTGGTGGTCCATGATGTTCATAATATATTAATATATAGGTAGGTACGTTACCTGAAGATGCTCGGCGATACTTCTCCTGCTCGGCGTTAGGATTTCCACCTCGGCCGACATGCTCGGAGATCGTCAACTCCGAGCTATAAAAGTAACGGTATGACGATATAGGTTAACAGTAAAGAGAAGCCACGCCACGCAAACAAACGTGAAACTTCACTGGCGGGCAACGCCAAGAATGTCCGATCATTGCCCGGAAAGTGATAATAACCAGATGTCCCATTGCTCTTGAGACATCGGGCCAAAAATCCTAATGCCTGCAAGAATGCAGCGCAGGGGTCAGAACTAGCTCATTTCGAAGGGTCTTGGAGTTCGTGAGGTTTTTCTTGTTGTTGTTGTTTTGGAAGCCCCAAAATATTATTCAGAGGCACTTTTGCAAAGGTTTGAC
>QGMF01000978.1:0-12184 GCA_007821475.1 Lachnellula arida
TGTGACACTTAGAATATAAGCGAGTCTTCTCTTTCTACGCAAAGGAGACCTTAGCAGAGAGCTTAAAGCTATTAGGTGAGATGCTATAGCATTAGGAATACCTTAAAAACTAGTAGGCAAGAGGAGCAATTTAGATACCGCTAGTATTTAGTGTATTAAAGCTAGTAGAATATTAATTATATATCTATAAATGCTTCCTTATTCCATTCTTATATATTACTATTTATAGCCTTAGCTAATTAGCTAGCATAGCGCGATCTCGTTAGCTAATTAGCTGGCTTAAAAAACTTAGCTGATGACTAACTGACTAGCTTAATGGATGGCTTGGTGCTTGTGCGCTAAATAGTATCTCGCGGCTCCTGAGATATTGATGCACCCTTAAAACTTTCATAAAGAAGAAGCAAAGCTAACTGCCTTTTCTTCGTAGGAAAGGGCAGCATCAAAAGCGGCGAGAATCAAACAAGCCACGCCTGAAAAAAGGATCACATAATAAGCTGCTGCAGCTACGCCCAGGCCAGGCTGGTCCGGTTGGCCCTATCGCTGCTACTGCTTCCGCCGAGAATTCTCGCACGCCGTCTCCTCTAACGGCAGTTCAGTACCAAGCAGACTGTAAGACTTCAATGTTGTAGTGCTTTGCTTGTAGTGATTGTATTGGATAGTGGTCCCGTATGCATGGTTTGAGAGGGACGGACCCGTGCTATTTGTCAATAGATCCCATTGGAACTTCCACTCGTCCTTCCGAGTAACACCATCCGATCGCAAGAGCTACAGCAGAAGCTTAACTCCACGTCAATCCCACTGGATGCCCTACATGCGGAGCCCGGATCACACAATGGTGAAAGGCGCTGTTCTAGATGCCACAGTGTTAGCATGGATTGGAAAAAGTTCTGAATGTTTCCAGTTCCGAGTGGAGACAATAAATTGGATACAGGAACAGTTGAAGGACCCTACGAGAGCCGTCAGTAATGCAACGCTTGGAGATATCATGACTTTCACTCAGTGGACGGTAAGATCCGAGTTCATTTGCACGGCATCTTGACCATGCATGCAGCAAAGTTATAGCCTTTCAATTCTAAACACCCCCGTAAAAAGCAAATAATGTTTCGCGGCAGAATACAAGCTAAAACTCTCCCATAAGAGCACATCTCCAGAAGCCGACAGCCCCTGCACCAAGTGTCATGCAAGCTGCACGCCAAGTGCTATTCTATCCACTTCGAACAGTCTGGATCATGAAACTCTGTATCTTGTGTCAATTTATGTCATGTACTGAGTATTCAACAGGCTGGTTACAACAATCCCGAAGAAATAAGCAGTCATATGAATGCTATAGAAAAGATCGTAGACCTGAGAGGGGGGTTTCGATCCTTTCAAACAGATGGATCGATGATGGCGAAGCTTACCCTGTAAGTCTTCCTTTCGGTTTCACAAGGATGATAAAGAATGACTAACCACATAATAATTGCGAAGTTTCGACTCGATGGTCGCTGTTCTAACAGATAAACCCCCTCGCTTCCCTATGGTCGAATATTTTGTGTCTCGGCCAATAAGTCCATCAACAAGCCATCGCATTTCCAGCTATGAATCGCCCCTTTCTACCACTGGAAGCTTTGACAGTATCAGATACCACAAAAGCCAAAGTGCCATCATAGCGTGTTTGAAGTTAATGTGGAATCTCACACAAAATTTCGAGTCTCAGCATGAAGCCCGATTCCCCGTAGATCACACTTCCGAGCTACCTGTTCCATTTGTCGAAGAGCAGAGACACATCTTCAAAACCCCACTTCTCACGCTTCCAATTCTCTCATCCTGCCACGATCTCTCTCACGACCACGTCCTAGAAACCTTGCAAGGTGGCGCATCCATTTACTCACGCAGCCTCACTGACTTGAATATCGATTTCCCCTCATCTCTCAATCACGAGGGGTTCAGGAATCTCCATAGAGCGTTTGGAAAATGCACCGAAGACGACTTCTGGGTACGGCATCCCGGAGTGCTGCTATGGGTTATGCTAGTTGGCACGGCTGCTGCGCGGGGTAAGGAGGAAGCTGCGTTTTGGATGTTTTACTTGGCTCGAACGGCAAGTTTTTCGAAAGCCGAAAATTTTCTGATGGAAGGCGTGACGATTAGAAGATTCCTGGAGATTCAGAGGTTGATGAGGGAAGATCGAACAAGTCTATGGGATCCAACACGCACTTCTAGGTGAGGGCAAGAAAAAGTGTAGCTTCAATTGAGCGGACTTCGGTTTGAAAGCTCGTTATGCCATGGCTGCTAAACTTGACATTATGTATTTGGTTTAGTAACGCTTAGCCAATGTCTTTGAAAACGCGAGTCTAAATATCAATAGGTTGGCTTGTGACTAAGTCTAGCAAAGCCATACAAGAAATTTCTTGTCAGTTACAAAGCAAGGTAGAGTTATCCACGTGATCCCGCTTATAAAAGGGGCTTCTTGTTTGACATCAAATCGAAAGGGCATGCGCCAATCCGTGTTCCTGTAGGTCTTGTTGACTACTTCATTGAAAATTTTCAACGCTGTTTAAATCTGTATATCAATGATCAAGTTTCGCTCGTGACGCTCTTATGAGTTTAAGCAGCCCTAACAAACCAAAGTTTGCCTTTTTCGTGTATTCTCCACATGTGCTTAGTAGTTGTATGTTTTGAAACAGGCTATTGAAACCAATACTCAAGAATAAGACGGGCTTTAAAAGTGTCTAGACTTCGGGGCTAATTGTGGCATAAGATTAAACGCTATAGATAGAGAATATCTCGACGAAGGTCAAATTGCCAAGTTGATAGTTGCAAAAAAAGTGCTTGGGACTAGCAACTTGTTATACCTGCCTAAAGTCCAAGTGGGGTTTATTAATAGATAGGGGAACAAAAGTAAGAGCGACGCCAAAGGTCTCGTAGCAGGTAGTGTTTAGGAGCGCTATATCCCTTGAATGTTGGCGATATCGAAAATCGTCGAAAGATCAAGCTAGGGCGGAGCACTGTATCAGATGGCTACAATGTTTGACGAGAATACTTTAATTCAGATAATGTTCCTCTCGCGGCTTAGATCAAATGAACAACCCAAGAGTATACGACAAAAGTTCTACTTAAAGAAGGGCAATATATGAAACCAAATCTCAAACAATCTACAAGTGTGCCCTGTCAACTCTTGCGGCCTAGACAAAGTAAAGAACCCCAAAGTATACAATAAAGAGATCTATTTAAAAAAAAGCTAGCATATAAAACCGATGTCAAACAATCTGCAAGCGTTCCTCTCAACTCTTATCTCGACAAACACTGTTTGGAAATGGCCTAAAATGATACCAACTTGCTCTTGACAACAATAGTTTTCGCCAAAGTCTCGATTGAGCCACTGGAAAGCAACTCCAGGACTTGAAGATTGGCCTCGAACTCTCGTGTGATGAAGTTCCGGACCTCAATGGCGACCAAGGAGTCAAGGGCGTAATTTGCGAGTGACTTCGTTACATCCATGTCTTCCTCCTCCAGCATCAAAACTGAGGGTAGCTTGCTCAGCAGACCTTTACACACAACCTCCTGGCCTTCTTCGGCTGTTTTCGAAGCCTTGAGAGCGGCATGGAAAGAGATGGCAGCTGCCTGTCCACTGGAATTCTCGGCAGCTGCAGCTTCGGCAGCGATACGAAGGTGTTTAAATTTTGCGTCAGGAGTCCAGAACGGGGTGGAAGATGTGATCCGCATGCCAGTAATAGTGTGATGATTACAAGCAGTCGCCAAGCGACCGCTGATGGCTGCTCCAATCAATGCCAGTACTTCAGCTTCACAGATGGTATCGCTTCCAAGATTCTTAGCAACCTCGGCAGCCGCCTCGAGATTTTCTGCTAGATAACCGGCGTCGGAAACGGCGGTCAAGTCGATTGATGAGGCAGAAAGGCCGAGCGCAACGCGATATTGAACGAAAGCATTCAGGAACGTGTTGGCAGCAGCATAAGCAGCCTGACCTCTGTTTCCGACGGCACCTGCAGCGGAGGATATGGTGATAAAGAAGTCAAGAGTGTCATTTTTGAGCGCATTGTGGAAATTCCAAGCACCTCGGACCTTTGACTCCATAACAGTGGTATATTGATCGAATGTCATTTTCTCAAACAAAACGTCCTGCTGGTGTTAGCTAAAACCTTCAAACGAACTTGGGAAGCTTACATCGAGGACCATGGCGCCGTGAACCAAACCTCTGACAGGTGGAAGGCCAATAAGCTCATTATTGATGAGGTTGCCCACAGAGCTGCTATCAGTGACATCGCAGCGTCGGACCACAATATTGGCGCCAACAGTTGCGAGATCATCAATAAGCTCTTTGACTTTGCCAGTTGCAGAGCCGCTTCTGGAAACAAGAACAATGTTCCTGGCGCCTTTCTCGACCATCCACCTTGCCATACTTCGTCCCAGTCCGCCAGTTCCACCAATTAAGATGTACGTGGCATTTGAGCGAAGCAGCATATTCAACTTGGCTGAAGGAGTTGCCTTGAACAATGTTAGTTGACATACAATTCGGTGAGCTAGCGGGGAGGACAATCATACTTTAACCTCGTCCCCAGGTTGTGGAGCCACAACCAATTTTCCCTGTGTTGTTCCGCTTTGTAATACCTTGAATGCCGTCTCAACGTCCGAGATCGGAAAGACCGTAATCGAGGCGGCAGGCTTGATTTGTTCGTTCTGAAGGAGCCCAGACACATTTGAAACAACGCGAGCCATTACCTGGGGCCTTTCTGCAGCGACAGACATCAAGTCAACGGAGATAAAACTTGTGTTGTTGTCGAATCGATTGGTTTCAAGTCTTGCGCTGGCTTCCCTTTTCCCAACAACGATAAAGCGTCCGAAGCTGCTCAAAGAGTCCCAAAGTTCTCTCAAGGTGTCGGTGTCTGTAGCAACCGAGTTCACTACAACATCGACGCCTCGTTTGCTGGTTGCTTGGCGGATGACTGGCCCAAAAGAAGCACTGCGGCTAGAGAAAATGTGATCACCAGGAAGACCGTATGTGCTTGCAACGAATTCCTTTTCTTCGATGCTGCCAACAGCAGCAAATACTTCAGCGCCGACCATTTGAGCAAGAGCAATGGCGGCCAGGCCAGCAGGGTCAGCAGCGCCGTGGATCAAAACGCTTTCATCGCTGCCAAGTCGCCCAAGGTCGATCAAGCCGTAATATGCGGTGCAATATGCCACTGGGATCGATGCGGCCGCCTCGAAAGACAGGCCATCGCTAATCTTCAGCGCAAATGCTGCTTTAGTACGGGTGTAGGTGGAGTAGACGCCGCGGGCGACTGTAACGCCTGCGACTCGATCACCAATTGCAAGATTGGTTACACGGTTTCCGATCTGTGTGATAATACCACTGCATTCAACACCAAAACCATCCGTTTCCAGTTGATTGGTTGCGGCCATGATATCTCGGGAGTTCATACCAATTGCTTTGACCTCGACCTCAATCTCATCGTCGGCAAGAGTTTCTTCCAGTGTTTGATCATCGATAAAGTGTAAACTGTCGAGGGCTCCGGGCGTTCCGATAACCATCTTCAGCGGCCTTTCCGGCTGAGAAAACGGAGTGGCTTCAAGGACCGATGCATTGGTGTGTTTGTGAACATACTCGTTCATTTCGGCATCGTTGATTATTCTCGGTGTGAAAAATAAACCTTGCCTTTCCATGAATTCCAACTCGCAATTCGTTTCTGCTTTAGAACCAAACGCAGCTTTGAAGACATCGAGAATAGCCTTCACTGTAAGCTCATCGGAAAGTGGACTCTTGGAATCCAAATCCAATGTTGCAAACTTAAGGAGCGTCTCGGAGCGGATGGTTCTACTCAACCCTGCGACCATATTTGCATCGGGGTTCACAGATGCTGCATATGCTCCTCTGACGATCCAAAGTACCCCCTGGACGGTCGTCAATGTTTTCTGCAGCGCAATGAAATCGCTTTTTGAGAGATTCGAGAGCAGAGACTTGTCTAGCTCTGAAAGGAATAGACATAGTTTATCACTAGCATCGATCTCCGCGAGAGTGCCAGCAACAGGTCGCCTCCCGGTGGAATGCTCCAAAATATCTGCCAATTTCGCTGCTAACAGCTTTTGGGGGTCGGATTCTCCATGAACAATCACAATTTCGGTTTCGGGGAAGGCAGCTGGTTCATCTGCATTCGCAGACAACTCGCTTGAGACCCCATTGGAAGTTCCATTTACGGGGTTTCCGTTCGAGACCTCTTGGGAAGAGTTGTTTGACGATTCATCCGACAAAATCGGTTCCCAATCAAGCTTATAGCAGAGCTCCCTGTAAGCTTCAGCTTCTGACGCCAAGCCTCGTTCTAGGATCGGTGAAATCGTCAAATCATCCAGCGTAATGAGCGCCTCCGCAGAATCATCACCAGCGGTAGCAAACATTGATACCTGCGTTGGCTTTGGGTGCAACAGAGGGGCAGCGCCTTTGCAGAAGGCGCGGAGGGTATTTCCTGGCCTTTCTTGAAGTTCAGTGATATCACGCGAGATACTCAAACGGCCAATGGAAGAAGGAAGATAGACGGTGCTAACGGACGTTCGACCTGCTCCTAGGATGGGCCAGTACATCTCAATCAGTTGTTCAAGGAACGCCGGGTGAATAATCGTGCTCGTTTGGAACCCCTGTGGCATTTCCTGGGCCGTATCTGCAACTGTCATTTGTGCCGTGGAGCAACTGTCGTTTGCTTGACAATTTTCCACCTGGAAAGTGGCCCCATAAGAAACGCCTAGGTCTGAAAGAGAATCATACATCACGGTCTTGTCTACAGAGGTTGTCTTTGCGCTGTTGACTTCCGATATGGTTGAGCGCAGCAATGTTTCGGCATCTTGAGCGATTCTAGCACCGTCGAATTCCTCAGACTTGTTGCTTTTCACGGCGACAAGACCTTTGCAGTGTTCTGTCCACCCTTGGCCATCGGTCCAAGAATGAATTCGAAACTCGTCCCAAACATCAGAAGAGACAAGAGTACCTTCCTGGAACGGACGAAGTTGAATCGTCGTTTCAACATCTTTATCGGTGATCATGAGTGGTGCGTGAACGGAAACGTCGCGGAGAACGAATTTGTCGAAATCAGTACCACTGGAAGCTGCTCTTTGGGACGCAGCTTCTACAGCTATTGCCACGAAACCAGACATTGGGAAAAGTGTCAAGCCTTGAATCTTGTGATGACGAAGCCATGGGAGGTCGTCAATGCGAATTGTGTTTCTCCATGTCGGTTCCAAGTCATTGGAGTAAACTGCGAGTGACCCGAGAATATCATTCCGTGGCGTCGACCTATTTCTGTGCTTCTGGGTCATCCGGGATTCATGCCAGTACTTGGTTTGGTGATTCCAAGGGTAGCGAGGAATATCAACTAATAGCGTAGGGGGCTTTCTAGGCCTTGGGAAATTGACCGCACCAAGGTCCAGCTTTGCTCCCTTAACAAAGAGCGTGCCTGCCATGTTCACTGCTGTCTCAACGGCATCTTTGTTTCTGACCAGTGCTGATACATAGGGGATCTTCATCGCATTGGGCCCACATGTCTTCAGAATCTGTTTAACAGGTCCTGCCAGTGCTGTCGAACAAGTTAGTATAGGGTTATATTGGACTCGCCTAAGAGCAGAGAGCCAAGCTCTTGAGACATGCCAAGAACTCGCAAATTAGAGACAGATCGACTTACCAGAGTGTGGACCAAGTTCAACAAGCATGTTGACACCAGTTTTGTGACCGTCGGCAGGGGCACACATTTCTGTCAACGCCTCGGAGAATCGCACAGATTGAGTAAGGTTATCAACCCAGTAGGAAGATTGGAGTTTGGAACCGTCAACAAGGTGCCCAAGCAGGGCAGAGAAGAACTTGACGTTTGTAGTCTTAGGCGGAACAAGCGTTCGGAGCGACTCTTGGTATTCCTCGGCGATCAGCTTCATGTGATGGGAATGATAAGCTACATCGACTTGGAGCTTCCTGTTGAACATTTGTTTCTGTTCGATCATTGTCTGAAGTTCATCAATTGCCGATTCGTCGCCCGATAATGTCAAACTAGATGGACTGTTGAAGCAAGCAATCCTGACTTCTTTCGCCTTCAATTGCGAGATGAGGGGGTAAACATCCTCTTTGCTGCCCCCAACAGCCATCATCATTCCTTTGAGGTCAGGGAACTTCTTTTTCAAGCTCACAATGGACATGCCTCGCTGGTATGAAATTGCCATGCATGAATCAAGCGGCAAAATCCCGGCAGCGTATGCGGCAGCAATCTCTCCACTCGAGTGGCCGGCAACTGCAGTAGGAGACACACCCCATGATCGTAGCAAATCTGTCAATGCAATCTGAATAGCTGTGCATGCGGGTTGACTGACATGAGCCTCATTGACGGCGGATGTTTTGGCGTCCTTGTTTAGTTCAGCTATGGGTGTGGCATTAGTACAGGACTCGAGGTTCTCTACAAATTCGTGCTAACTTACCTATGACAGAAAATGTCGCCCCAAGGGACGCAAGGCATTGATCACAGGAATCCATCGAAGCTGCAAAGACAGGATACTGTTCGTATAGCTCACGACCCATGGCATTCCATTGAGCTCCTTGACCAGTGAATATGAAGCCAATCCTAGTCTCGGTTTCTCTGGTGGGGGCAACCTTTCCACTGTTCAGCGTTTCGATGAGTTCAAAAGATGTTGGAGATGATATGGCAACTCGCCACTGCATAAATGACCGTCGTTGCCCAAGGGTATATGCGACATTCGCCATTAGGTCGCTTTGGAATATTTCTGGTCTCTGCTCCAAATAAATGCCCATGTTTTTCATCATAGCTTCTATAGCAGTCTTGTCGTTGGCCGAGAGAACGAACAATCTTCTAGACTGGAAATCAAGTGGATCAACAGTCTCCGCGTCATTCTTTTTCAAGAACGGTGCCCGTTCTAGGACAGCATGGGCATTTGTGCCACCAAACCTATAGAGTGGAATGTCAGCATTTTGTAAGAACTGAGGCATGTCGTGGTTCGATCTTCTAGGTTATTCTGTAACCGCAAAATAGAGGCCAAGACACTTTCGTATAGAAATAGAACCGTAGATGAATTATCCTTACCCAAAGTTATTGACGCTTGCAAAACGCTTTGGTCTCGGCCACGGGCACTGGCTGACAGGTACCTAGGCCTCATTAGTCTCATACGGGATTACAGAGTGAAGTACCTCGACTATACCTTCAGGTGCCACTTAGAAAAGGGGATTTTTTCGTTCGGTTTCTTGAAATCGTAGTTCGGCAATATGAAACCGCGCTCTAGCATCATTGCAGTCTTGATTACCGATACGATACCTTGTTTCAGATCGTCAGCAAGCTCCCGAAAAGAGCACTAGGATATATGGGTTTACCAGAAGCAGCCTCTAAGTGACCGATATTCGACTTCAAAGAACCTAAGAATAACGGTTTCCTGGCTGTCCGGTCTTCACCAAATACGTTATGCAACGCAGTGGCCTCGATAGGATCCCCAACTTTGGTCCCTGTTCCGTGCTACAGATTATTGGAGTTAGCGATGCTTCTTCATGGATTGAAATTCCAGGGGTAGTTTCCACGTCTCAAAATTTGCAAATCTGGTATAATAAGGATATAAACAGGTCCCGGGAAATACTTACTGCTTCTATATATCCAGTTTCCTTTGGATTGAGACCAGCTGTTCTGTAAACGGATCGAATGAGGGACTCTGTATTTCAGGTCAGACCCGATCATATGACAAGGGTGGGGGATATTCACCTTGTGCTTCGCCACTTGGCATAGTAATACCAGGGGTTTTGCCATCTTGGTTGGTACCACTACCAGCTATGACCGCTCTAATTGTGTCATTGTCCTTCAGTGCTTGGTCTAAAGGTTTCAGCACTACCATGCCACAGCCTTCTCCGCGACCGTATCCTGTCCCGCGGTTGTCAAAAGAGAACGACCTTCCCTCTTCCGCGAAAAGTCTAAGACCGTTAATGGATTTTCATACCTGGATGAGCGTAGATCTTACCTTGACATTGACATGGAGATCCACATTTCGGGTAGAGTATTAAGATGACATCCACCGACCAGTGCTACTTTGGACTCGCCGTTCCGTATACTTTGGCAAGCCAAATGAATGGCAACTAAACTGGAAGAGCAAGCCGTATCCATGGTGAAACTTGGACCGCGCAAGTCAAAGTAATGGGAAATTCTATTTGCTTGCATTGCCATGGAGCAGCCTTGTATTGTTAGAATCAAGCATCTAGATATTGTGCATACTAATTGACTTACCGCTAGCCTGATACATGGGAATAGAATCGGAATCTGCGAATAACTGTGCCTCGTATTCAGAGATCGAGCTGCCTATGAATACTCCCACATCTTTCCCTACTATCTCGTGTTTCGGAATGCCAGCACTATCTAGGGCCTCGAAGGTGCATTCCAGTAGTATGCGTGCTTGTGGGTCCATTGAGATTGCCTCTTGAGCCGTGAGACTGAAAAATGGAGCATCGAATAATCCCAAATCTTCCTTGAGAAAATTGCCCCCGATGGTGTTTAGGCAACCGCTCTTTCCAGGGTTTGGATGGAAAAAGCTTTTGTTGTCAAACCTCTCCTTGGGAATCTCCGACCACCCAGTCCGAGATCTGGAACACAACTCCCAGAATTCATCGGGAGTAGTGACATTTCCAGGTAGGCGGCATGACATGCCTACAATGGCGATTGGCATCTGCTTGGGCGTTTCTGACTGGGCGTACCCGCTGATGTAGCCTGTTGTGTAGCCGTGGGTGTAGCCAGTGGTATAATGGGTTGTATCTTCGACTTGTCCATTGGATGGACCATTTCCATTCGATTGACCGTTCGTGGAACTGTTTACATAACCATTGTTGTGAGTATTTGGAGTAACTCCAACAGAACCGTTTGTTTCCTCGCCCGCCGGGAGCGTGGTCGTCGCGGAAGGTGACATGATAATTGATGTCACTCAAGTTCTATGTAGCCTAGGTGTATCGATTCAAATTTCAAACCATTTTGTGGGTGGCAGGATTGTGGGTTATATATACTTTATATGTTTAGACCAAAAAATCTGATGTGTATCTAAGATGGATACCAATTTCCGTCGCTGCTTGACGAAAGTTTAGATAGGGCCGAGGGGCCGCGTCCGGGATGTTCTTTGCAGCAAAGTAACATATTGATCGGTGATACTGTCCTCATTAAAACTCGATATTAAAGCAGCACGCATTGGAAGCAGTAGAGCAATTGAAGACCTTGTACACAGGTATTGTTAGTAACAACTCTCCGACCAAGGAATGATATCTTCCATGCCAACGATGCCATCGGATAAAAGGAGTGATTGACCAAATTGTAGAATTTCCATGAATAAGAGGGTCCGACCATGAGTTGACGCGTACACCAAAGAATAGCAAGATGGGACCTTCAAGGGCAGCTACAACCGCAATCCAAACCAGAATAATCACATCCCTATCTGAAGCCATCCCAAGCTTTTGCCGATAAGGGGTATTTCCGGTAGATTGCCAAGCATGTCCTTCGCTCTAAGTGCCGGAGGCTCTGGGGACCCTGGGGGGAGTACGCACTAAGGTGTTACAAAAAAGGAAGCTTGAACGCAGTACATACGGCCCTGTATCTTGATGGCCGTGAACAAACGCTAGGAGAAACAGGCAATATCGAACCAGCAAATTGGGAAAGAGGAATAGATTTGCAGATACACTTTTCAGGGACGTGAAAGTTTGAGAACCGCTCGATTTGCTGTACATGGGACGAACTAGTAGTCGCAACGCTCGCTAGTTTGAAGCTGATGCTGGGATGGGATAATCGGAGAAAATACCCGGCGCTTGTGCTTGTTCACTTGAAAGGCTGACTGGGCTGGCTTCGCACTACGCTAGCATGGCATGGCATGGTATGGTATGGCATGCGATGCAATGGAGTGACCCTCACGCAGGGAATAGCATGATAAGCCTGGTAGACGCGTGGCGCCAAGAAGGTTTGATGAGATGCCGAAGCCTCGAAGCCTCGAAGGAAGCCTAGGAAGGGGGAGGGAAGGCGAAGGACAAAGGTATGGGGAAGGTTACGAAAGGTATGGGGAAGGAAGGTATCAGAAAGAGCAAAAACAAAAGTTACCAGAGACACGACACGTCACGGGAGAAACCGGGAAAACGTTGCTCCAGCCGGCCGGCAGCGATGCGGATGCGACATCAGAGGGGGCAGGGTATTGGTCA
>QGMF01000979.1:0-12183 GCA_007821475.1 Lachnellula arida
GGGTGGGGGTTGTTTGATATGATATGATATGCAGGGGGTTGTTTCGAAACTTGGAGTCGTGTTGCGTACGTAGGTAGGCAGGCAGGCGTTTTTCTAGAGGTTGGTTGGGTTGGGTTGGGTATACGCCGCATCTATATGAGCGCGTAAATGAGCGCAGGTGGGTGTTGGGAGCTTGGGTTGTTGGAATAGGTCTCTACAATGAACGACAAAGTACAAATCTTCATGAAGTGAACTAGCTCCCTGTGAAACGAAGTAATTTACTACCTTATAAAGTAAAGAAGTAAGCTTATAAATATTTACGGAGTATAAATTTTAGTCTATGCTACTCCGTTAAGTCTATTTTAGTAGTGCTATATAACTCTCTCCCTAATTCCAGCGGCTTCTAGCCTCTACTTTCACTCTAATTAGTTAGGTATATTTGCTACCTAGGTTTCTACCTAATTATTTTATTTTTTGCGACCTGCCTTAGATAGCGCTTATTAGGGTGAGGCTATTCCTACTTATATAATTCTATATATTTTAGGGGGGTCTTTTAGAGGGGAGCCCCACCTCTTTAGTCTTAGTGAGTATACTCATTTGAGAATTCATAAAACCTTCATGAAGGGTCATATGAGTATGAATACGAAGTATAAAGTTAAATAACTGCTCATTTTCTTTATTATAGAGACGTAGGTGGGAAAAGAAGCACCTACCGGTAGGTATGCGTCAACTTTCTGGGTGATTCAATCGACGTTGATGGCCGTTGAGAATTCTCACTAAAATGGGGAGTTTGGAATAGATCAGTACCACCTATTAATTCTGGCACGGCATGGCACGGCATTGACAAGAGTTAAAGATTGTGTTGCGGATGGGTCTCGTGGGTCGAGACCAAATCACGACCATAATTAGATTTGTAGACTAATATATACATGTTTTTGTACTTGTACTCTTATCATCATCAGACTTTACGTCTCCTCTTCGCAACACCCCCCGTGTTCCCCGCATTCTCCTCCGTTTCCCCAGCCAGCTCATCAAGCTCCTCATCCGCTTTATCAACAGCCAAACTAGCCTCTCGAATCTCCTCACTCCTCCTCTCCGCACTCCTAAGACTCGCGATAACCTTCTCCACATCAGCGGACATAACCTTGGTATCCTTTACGATCCCATCCTCATCAATTTCAAAACCCACACCCTCGCCGCGTCCCTTCCCCATACTCTGCCACCTGCCGCCGAAACCGCGTTTGGGATCGGGATTGAACATGATGGCGTTGGCAAACATACGCATTAGCTCTTTTTCAAGTTGTGCGTTGTTGATGATGCCTCTGGGTGGGATGAGATCTTCAGAGATGGGAAGCCAGGCACTGGCTTGTGAGGCGCTTAGGTCGTCTGGCGCAGCGGCTGTGGCTGCCTTATGACCAGCAACAATAGCGGAACGGATACTTTTCAAGTCTTGCGGGCGAATAATGAGGTGCTTGTATCCAGGTGCATCGCGCTCTTTGATAGGTGCACCGAATATGCTGGCACTTTTATGGCCAGATATAGTTTCCAGTGCTGAAGCTGAAATCTTGACAAATGCACGAGTCCAGAGGACTTGATTTGGGGGAGTGGATACAGGTCGCGATTTTGGGGCATTGGCAATACTGCTGTCTCGCTTGCGTTTTGAAGTCGGGCGAGGAGAAGGCTCTGCTCTTGAACCATGTCGAGGCTGAACAGAGGATTCATCGGCAGTGTCACCAGCGTCTTCAACGCCAATAGGAGTTGCAACTTCTTGCTTCACGTGACGATGAGCATCATTGTCCATTGACAGCTCATCGGCGTGCGACATAACGGATTGGCTTCTGTGAGACCCAGCAATGACTGATGATGCTGTGCTGCCAGCTCTGTTACGCTGTCCGTTTCGGCGGCTTGGTTTAGCTGCCTTGGAGGACTCAGGTGCTTGGGTTTCGTTCTTCTGGGATTCCTCCTCATGGACATCCTTTTTAGAGTCTTGCTTTGAAGCTGGTTTCTTAGTACTCTTAGGAGGGGGTTTCGCTGTGACAAGCACAGGGCTCAGAGGCTCAACAGGTGGCGGTCTAATGTCACTGTTGGGGCGAGGCGTTGTAGGCGTCGCATTTGGCGTCCATCTCGTTCCACTGCCAGTAACAAGTGTACGAGGAATGCCACGAGATAGTGGAGTATTTGGTAGACTTGGGCCTCCTCTTGGTGTTTGATTTGACAAGAGTTTTGGCCCTCTCGGAGCTTGGTTGGCATTATATGGAGAATTGTACTGCCTGTTCTCGGGAGCAATAAGATCTGGACGTGGGAATGGAGCTCGGGGACTTGGAGGAGGTGCAAATTGCTGAAACTGTTGTGGGGGCCCAGGATACTGTGGAGGGTATGGTAGATACTGGGCTTGTCCATTCACAGGCGAATGTTGAGGTTGATATTGTGGTGGGTAGGCTCCAGGTGGTAGAGGCCCTTGCTGCATCGTAGGAGACGGGGGGCCCGCACGGTCCTGTTGGCCAGCAAGATGTGCCAGAGCATCCATTCCACTCACGCTCGGAGCTCTTCCTGGGGTATTTGGTGGAGGGAGGTGGATATTTTGTGAATGCAAAGGAGAGGGCGACGATGGTACATATGGATGCGGAGGGAGTATACCTTGAGGCGTGGAGAAGCTTCCTCGAGGCTGTAGTGGATACCCTTGGGGAGGATACTGAGGAGGGGGGAATTGAGGGGGGAAATGTCCGGGTTGGTATTGAGGGGCTTGGGGAGGCAACCCATATGGCTGTTCCCATTTCCAGTTGTTCTCGGGCTGTTGAGGATTTGGCTGTAGGGCGGGCTGTCTGTGTTGAGCTGGAGATCCATGACTTTCCGGTCTCTGTGTTTCCGTGGCTGGTCGAATGGATTTTGCTCCGTTCTGTTGTCGTAGATCAACTTGAGGTACAGCTGGCGCTGGGGTCTTAGACTGGCCGTTTGAAGAATCACTGGTTGGTAGACTTTCTGGTCGCGACTCAATTCGAGAAGATGGGGCTTCTGCAGTAGAGACAGGAGAGACCTTTGGAGGTAAAGTCACTTCCTTGACAACATCAGCCGGTTTGGCTTCTGGGGGCTTCAATTCCGGAGGTTTCAGCTCTTGTGATTGCGTCTCCGTCGAAGTTGTGCCATTTGTTTTCCCACCGGTGTCGTCCAAACCTTGCGGTTCTGTAGATACAGAGACGGCACTACTCTTGTTTGCGTTAACTAAATCCTGGTCTTCCTTCAATATCCTCTCATCCCATTCCCCTCTCTCAATCTCATCTATCTGCTTCTGCACCTCCGCATATTTTCTCTCATCCTCCCGAATCGCCTGGGTCATGTAGTCTCGATACCTCGCATAGAGGCGGTCGACAAGTAGGAGAAGCTTGTCCTTGTGTTGCTGCGCATCTTCAAGACTTGGGAGTGGCGGACTCTGGAGTTTGCGCTTCTTAGATCCAGGCTGGGAGCTATCCTCCGGTGTTCCTTCCTTCTCGACTTTCAACTCATCGTGTAGCAGCTGGAGATACTGTGCTCGCAGTGACTGTGCACTGAGTCTCTGGGGATCGAAAGTTGGGCCTTCTGTGACAAGCGCGGTGCTGTTCATCAATTCGGAGATCTGCGAGAAGACGTCGTCCTGAGTGCCATAATATACGAGGGACTGGAACAGCAGCAGGCACTCGAGCGGCGTGTATGCCGCTGTTGTAGCCATTTCTGCATATGTCCCTCGCCAACGATCGAGGAGAGGACTGCGCATCGATTTTATGAGTATCTATGCTTGTGTTGGGGGATTCCAAGCATGGGGGATGGTGAACCGGGGGCCTGAGGAGGCGCTCCTAATTTAGTGGTGGTTCGATGCGACCGACGTGTCTGGGGAAGATATACTCTGTAAATTGTTTTCCGACTAGAAGTTGCCAAAATCCGAAGGTAATCGTCAGATGAGAACTAAACAGGCTTAGCGCGCCCCATATAATGATTCGCTCTAGTAATAATTTAACATTTGTTACGAGTACAAGCCAGTTAAAACTTTTAACCTTCATTCATTATATATTTGAATTAAAGTTAGTTATTTATAATTTGCTTGTTTTTATTGCCCTTATGCCTTGTGCATTTATTTTACCCAAGTACCTAGGTAGGTATCTTCTTCTCTAAATTCCAAGATGTGATGTCCTTACAATCTAATAAATAAACCATCCATCTCTGTTAGGAAAGGATGGAACCTCTAATTTATTTACTACTCCGCAGATTGATGCCCGTAATGATTACCTCCGTATGGGCCTTAGTCATGCTAGGCCTCCTATGATTCGCGTATCAGATTGCAGGCATTATGCTGGGCTCACTCCATGGTGCTCGACCCTTTTCTCCGTACAGTACGACGGCTAGACGGCTCACTACCGCATAATGATGAAATCCTCTTTATATTCTCAAACTTAGTGTTTCCTGCACGACATTGACATACCTATAATCTCTGTCCTGTCGTCTATTTTAGATGAGAGAAAAGGAGAACAGGAGACGAGGTCAGAGGAGGTGAGGTGCTGAGACAGGAAGGCAGATGACACTAGCCCGCGACCCCTTATTGATGCCAAATTAGCTTTAAGGAGATCCGCATATTGAATTTGCCCAAAACCACCCTCACTACCACACATTCCTCCCCTTCTTATACTTATACCGTATCGTGTTCTCCTCGTACCTACTACCAGCATACCTACCTACTACATCACCTCTGCATCTTTACCCTAAATTGATTCTCCAATAAACTTCAAAATGTCCGACGAAGAGCTTGACCGCGAATGGCAGCCCAGCAGTGTCAGACCGCAATCGTACGCCTCAAAACACCCCCAAAGCTATTACAACATCTAATCAATCCCCAGCACAATGGCACGCTCCTTCTCCCTTGCCCTAGATGATCTCTTCAAAATCGACAACAGCCTGGCAGACCTCGATGCCGCCGTCTCACAGAAGTACGTTCCCCCTCCCCCTCACCATCGCATAACCACGTCTCACACAGCCCTCCCAGAAAGAAAGCAGTAAGCACGCAAACCACCGAACTCGAAGCCCTCGAAGCCCGCCTGAAAGCCACCGAAGAACGACTGAAAGCCCGCGGCGCGTCTCCCCTCCCTGGCGAGAAAGCCCCTTCGGGACGATCGAGCCCACGGCAGCGCGCCTCGCTCGCCGGCGACACTTTTACGAACACCAAGCCCGAAGAAAGAGCACCAACTAGTCAACTCTCTTCACAAAAGCCAATTACTGGAAGCAGACCACAGACGGCAAATAGGCCAAAGACGGGGAACAGGGGAGACAGTGGTGCCATGCCGCCTATGCCAGGGGCTTTACCACCCACGCCCGGTGCTAGCGAAGGTGAATTATCCAGCTCCGAATCCGAATATGTTTTTGTCAAAGGCCGTGCTGACCATTCTGGGGTCCAAGATGGCGATGATGCTGCTCAGCAATGAACACACAATACATTTCGACTTCACCGGGCATAGATAGGGAAGAGTGGGAAGTAATAATTATAAGGGAAGAGCATCTGATCGAGTTAGATTGCCGGTTTGGCTTTGGCTTTGATCTTGCTTGTGGTGGTTTTGTTTTGGATGGGCGTACAGCGGGATGGCATGGCAGCACACTCGTTTTGGATACGGATACACACCTCTGGCGGAATGGATGTGGGCGATTGCTTTTGTATATACCACTGATGAGCAATAGATGATTTTGTCTACAGACTTCTTGCTACTCTACTTTTACGGAGCAGGTAGCACTATGAGACGAAAAGAAATTTACGATCTGGACAATTGGCCTGGGAGCTTGAGTTTGAGTGCTACACGAAACGTTGTAGCTCTTGAGATGCGTACAGCGGTACGCAATTTCGGTCGCCGACTTCTTCATGGCGGAAAATCAACAGAGACTGGAGAGTAGTTGGTGAGTAGGCCCTCTCCTTGTTTGTCTGCAACTATCTCTGTTTATCACGACTGTTAGCGGGCTATGTTTTCCGCTTATTAAACCCTCGAACTAGAAATCGTTCAGCTATCAAATAGTTTTCGATATGGAACAAAGCATTTTTATCTGTTGCACCATACTGCTAAATCCAAGTGCGACTCTAGAAGAATCGCTGGCTCTTTGCTGGCGTACGCTTCGCAAAGGAATAGGAGAGGTCCCAAAATTCCTCAACTAAATAGCGTGGGCACGTGTTGGGTGCATGTGGCGAGAATCTTTGTTCCCAGTCAGATGATTTCTGGAATGCTCGTAAGTCACAGGTCTTGAATATCTCAGGACCTTTTCATTTATTTAAGACATTGAAACTGACATGGACCACGTGCTCAGAAAAACAGCCCATATATTCTCTGGTCTGCTGGTATTCTTTGCTCTGGAGTACCTATTGCTTTTGCAATGGGGTTGTGTAATGACGACTTTGGCTCGGGAAGGAGCGAGTTGGGCATTTTGACGAAAAGGGGAAGAACTGGTCAAGGACCAAGCTTTCTCGACTTCTCCTTCCAACGAACGTTCAACTCTCCAACATCAACTTCATCAATTGGATCCAACATCATCAAGTAGTTACTTTCAGAATCACTTCTCATTCTACAAACACTACGACTGGAGACGCGTCCAAGCTTCCTTCTCTCAAACTCTCCACAAGTACCTTGAGGAAACCGAAGGACGAGTCATTGGCGAGGACTCGACTGTACGTGTTCAGCATATTTCACCGTTTTGACATCCCGCCTCCTCATCTTCAACTTCAAGCAAATCCAAGTGTGATCCCAGTCCGCCTCAATCATGCCTCCAATTCCGTATTCAATGTATCTTTCGAACCGACGGAGGCCCTCTGGCACGAACGCAACCAATACCAGGAGGGCGAACCCAAGAGATTCCACCCAGGATGCCAACACAATCTTACGCAAAGCATTCAAGAAAGCCTTGGAAAAGATGTCTCCTGAGGACCGCGAGAATCTCATGCAATTGGCTCGAGATGTTACAAAGGCCGAGGCATTGAAGGAGGAACGTTGGCTTTGGACTCGTGGCTTTCCCGGAGGCTTCATCATCCTTATGCTTTGCGGGGTCGTTGCTTACTTCAGTGACGACTTGATTGAGCATAACTTGGGAGCTGTCGTGTGGGTGGCGCTCAATATGATATGGCTCCCTTTTTGGCAATATTACATTGCCCATGTGCCGGGCGAGATGGTCAACGCTAGAAGATTCCTGCAAGGCTTGGTATTTATCCCTTTCCCCATCCTTACTCTCTTTATCGTCTATTGCGCTACAAAAGAGAAGAGGAATGGCTATCTTCAGGGCTCGATTGATCCATCGTATGTTTTTCTCTCGTGTCTCAGGGGTCTTGGAACTAACTTTCGGTTCAGTCTCCCACAATCCTGGGATTTCTCACAGTAAATCAGCATTGTATGAATTTCCCGGTTCAAGATCCCGCCACGACAGGCAGACTTTTCCTTTTGAAATTAAACCGAACTTAGCATCCTCAACCTTCGCTGCTTTTCCTTTCTACAAAGCCCAACACCCCTTTCCGACACACCGCTTCTGCATATGGGTCTTACACTGGCGACCGTCGGACTTGTATCTACTTCATCCCTATACTAAGAACATAGCTTCTGTGCACATCCCAACACCAACTTATTTCGATTCACGGTCTCCCTTGCCAAATTGGACTGCCTAAGCTCGCCTTACCCTCGTTACTCAACAGCGCAACAGACACGGAGTCAGAAATGGATACTCGAAAGATGCACCTCACCCCTAAATCCAGCGACGTACCGTGAAAACCAACACCCGCGGTATCTCTCAAGGCACCACATATCTAGACCCAATTCAGCGGAAATGAGCGAAGTAGTGAAAAAGCGAATGGCGTGGCACTAGACAGGTATGTTGTGCTTGAGAGAACAAATACATTAGATATACTGACCCTCTGTAGGATTTTGATGTTCAGCGCTTTGCATTCTCTTTTGGTTTCTTGGGATTTGGACTGCGGCTGGGCAATGCCTTTTCCAAGTGAAGAAGTGACAGATTCTGGGCCAGTTTATTGCGGCTCTGTAACATAGAGAATTACAATCAGTCACTCTCTACACGTCCTCAAGTAAAATGACCGCTACTAGGACCACAAAATAATGCCTGCCTGCCTACGTTCTCAACATCAATCTGAATACATTAATACACTCGGTATAATGTATCAACAAGAAAGCCCTTGCATGTGTAGCAATCACAACTTGAGAGAAACATGGTGAGTTGCAAGAATCCATTTTTAGGTTAATATCGGCTTAATATCTCATTCCGCGTATTGCCCTCCCCGCCTCCGCACCAGCAGTATGGCCCGGGGCCCCACTCGGATTTCCCCACCAGCGACCACCATAAATCGATACACTTCCGATTCACGAGTGGAATTGTTAAAGAATTACAAACACAACGATTTTCTTTATAATTAAAGGATACTATCTACAATCAAGTCCAGAATCTTCTCAATTTTCCGTCTTCCCGTCAACTAGCTTTTCTAGCAGCCTAAATGACATCAATCCATCAAGGCACAACGCCTCTCGGCCCTTTCAAGCTCGTGACTGTAAACACGGCACCCGAACGCGCAAAGAGGTTAATTGGTCGTTTGGTAGAGGCATTGAAAGAGAAATATACCATTCTCTATGTTGCTAATGTGGAAGGTAATCAGGTCTCGAGAAATTCTCAGACTCAAAGGAAAACACCCACTAAATAAGCAATGCAGTGATCAAAGATGTGAAGCCCACAGTAGAGAAATTCCAGCCGGATATGTTGGTAAGTAACTTCCATTTAGGACTTGAGATGTTATGGAGCTGATGATGGCAGTTCTGCGCATCCATGTGGACGCCCGCGGAAAGCACCGAGATCCAAAGCATTGCACGCTCAACCATCCCCGGTATCAAAACCATGGCTATTCCTCAAGGACTGCAGGTGGAGAAGGGGCCCGATGCAATAGTAGAGTTTCTCCTTGAGAAAGTGCCCCTGCTTATTGAATCGCCTGGGACTGGGACTGCTGCTGCTGCTCCATTCCGCCAGTACTTACCCGATCTTAATACACCGCGATTTCAGACGGGGAAGGATCAGGATGCGTATCAGTATGCAGAAAATTTTCAGAAAACCCAGTTCCCGCCGTGGATATATGGGCTTACGAAGGCGTGGGAGAAATTATTGGAGGAACCGTATAAAGGCGTTACTACTGATGGTTTGGAGACACTTTTTCCATCTACATATTTGAACCAAAAGCTAATCATGCGTGTGTAGGAAATATCATCCCTGATTTGTTCCACGTCCAAGATGAAGGCATTCCCATTGACAAAATCGTAACCTCAGTTCAGAACGTCCTCAACCAACTAACCCCCGAGCAACAAACAAAGCTCTCATACCCCCTCAACGCCCGAGAATGGCGCGCATGGTCAAACCCCGAGTTCCTCCTCCGCCCCTTCGGCCTCCGCCTCGAAGAACAGCCCGCCAGCATCGCAACATCCATCCTCTCCGTCCTCGAGACCACATTGTCGCCCGAAGGCTACCAGAAAGCCCTGTCAGCTATGCGCATCAACCACTTCCTCGGCCAGCTCTGCAACATGCCCAAAGTGATGAACGCGCTCTCCTACAACTTCCTGCTCTTCGGCTCGCCCTCGACCACCAAGCCCTGGGGCTGGGCGCTCTACGGCCACCATCTATGTATCAGCGTATTTCTGCAGGGCCCACAGATATTCATCTCGCCCGCGTTCACAGGCGCAGAGCCGAATATGATTGACGAGGGCGAGTTTGCAGGGACGCGCATTCTGCATGTAGAGGAAGCGCTG
Organism: Lachnellula arida; assembly: GCA_007821475.1. NCBI lineage: Eukaryota > Fungi > Ascomycota > Leotiomycetes > Helotiales > Lachnaceae > Lachnellula > Lachnellula arida. The sequence goes on from QGMF01000979.1 coordinate 9,762, forward strand.
GGCTTGAAGCTCATGCAGGGTTTACCTGCCGAGAGCCAGCGGAAAGCCACGACGTACGCGCTGCTGAAAGACCCGGCCATGGCAATCACGGGCGACCTGGTCACCGACCGCTGGAACCAGGACGATCAGCGCATCACCTGCGGTGCGTTCCGCGATAACCGCATCGTGCCGTACGAAGGGATCCTCGTCTCTGAACTCACGCCCGCGGCGCAGAAACTAGTCCTAGACATCGTGGAGCAGTTTCTTCTCTATCTGCCTGAGAAGTCCAGGAGATTGCGGCTGCAGCAGGTGGAGGGCTTGTTTGGCGAGACGTACTTTAGTTGGATTGGAGGCTTCGGTGCGAGTGATGCGTTCTATTATCGGGTGCAGAGCCCGGTGGTCGTGGTGGAGTTTGATCACCATTCTGGGGTGTTCTTGACGAATCGGGAGCCGGCAAGGTTTCATACGCATACTATTTTGCGGATGCCGAATCAGGGGGATTATGGATGTGCGGTTAGGAAGGGGGAGGATGTGGTTCTGTGATGAGGAGGGAAGGGGTGGGGTTTGAAAGGAATTGGTTTCACTATTGGTATTTATTTGTAGATGGGTACTTTGGTTAGATAAGTCTTTGATAGTTCTCTCTTATTACATCAATACAGAAGATCTAGAAGCTCTTCATCTTGCTTGGGTCATTGAGGTTGTCTATATAAGAACATGCGGATTAGAACTAAGCTCTGCTATAAATAAAGCCGAAGGGACGCATATGAAATAATAAACATGAATCTTGAAGAGTGTAGGGTCTTTCTTGCATGTATGTAGAGCTTAAGTTCAACTCAACAACTCCTTCTTATAGATTATTAAAGACAACTAGCATAACATAACATCTAATAAACTTATAGCAAGTATTCAAGAGTACTTAATCAGATAGTTCATAAGGGGTTAATTCGCTTATATCATAAGTACGTCTATGATTTCTTACTATATATCATCCTCCACAAATGCAAGAAAATAATTCCTCTACCGCCGACCTCGCAGGCTTAATCAAGTAAATCAGCACTCGTATCAAAAACCAATTAACCCACCCATAACATAGAAAAGCCATTCAACTATTCTATTCTGCTTTCTTTCTATCTGTCTCTGTTCCCCACATCGGGACCAACGAACAAGCGAACGGGTCTAAATTTACCCGTAAACTCCACTCCACTCCGTGCGGAGTACGCCCACCAAAGCCCCACAATTAACACTTAAGTACCCCTCCACGATCCCTTGCCCCTCACTTAACTTCACTTCACCCTCCACATCGGCATTACATTTTCAGCTTGACCCCGCCCTCTTCATCACCATTACGAGTTGCTGTACCGTACCGCTACTCCGAACTCCGTCTAATGGTTTAGTTTTACTAGTAAGTTGTTTGTGTCGGCAACAGAAAAAGGCAAATTGCCTTCCTTGCCTTGTCTTGTCTTACCTTGAGACTTAAAGATAAAATACGACATCCTTCTACATATATATGTAGTACTACCTACGCGCTCGGGCGATGGTATAGATTGTATACGGGCTTAAATATAATACTGTTCTTCTTTGGCTTCATTATTTTATTATATTTTGTTCTATTCTATTTCAAATCTTGAGTCTTGACAGCGCTTGCTTACGAGCTGTTGAAGAAGGAAGGAAGCAAGCAAGCTCGGGATATATCTACAGAGATCCATACATAATGACGTCTCCTTCCCAATCCACGCGTTCGCTGAAAATATGCATCATAGGAGCCGGTACGTCCATTCTTTCACTCCTTCTTCCCTCCCTCCCTTCCCTCGAAATCCCAACACTGCAACGAAAAGAAACCTCCAGCTATTTAGTTGATTACTATATATGTATACCATGCTAATCTCACATACGAAAAAACAGGCATGGGTGGATTGACCTGCGCTCTCGCGTTAGCAAAGGAAGGCTTCACAGACATACATGTGTACGAAACGGCCTCGAACCTCGGGTTCGTGGGCGCGGGGATCCAGCTCGCGCCGAATATGGCAAGGATTTTGGATGATTTGGGGGTGTGGGGAAAGATCGAGGAGGAGGCGGTGGTGTTGAGGAAGACTAGTATACGAGGTACGGTGGTAATTCCCTGATAAGTTCAAATTGCTTTCTTTGGGAAATACAAGATGGATGGGTGGATAGATGCCATTGGTGGTGTAGATGAAATGGCATGGATGGCATGTATTGTGCTAATTGATGAGAGGAATAGAAGGTGCAACAGACACTGAACTCGCGAATGTGGACCTGGAATACATCCAAGAGACATATCACTACCCGCACATGGTAGGCCACCGGCAATCCCTCGCCAACGGCCTCTACAACGGCTGTCTCGCCCAAAAAGCCATCACCTTCCACTTCCGCACCAGCATCCAGCGCGTCCTCTCCTTCGCGCCCCGCCCCTCATTCACAGCCG
>QGMF01000980.1:0-12178 GCA_007821475.1 Lachnellula arida
CCCCCTTACTACCCCGCCTACCCTTACTCTTATCCTTCCCCTTATGTTTATTCTTATCCTTCTCCTTCGAGCCACCACCACCACCACCACCACCACCCACCCATCCCCGCTCCTCCAACTTCGCATGATACGCCGCATCGCGCTCCGTGTTCCGCGCTACGTGCCCGTCGCGCGAGCCGGGCGTCGCGTAGATGCTGCCTTTGCGCTGCTGGAAGCGCGAGGGTGGGGTTTTGGATGCATCTGTGGGGGTGGGGGTGTTAGTTGTACGGGTATGTTGTGTATGTGTATGTAGGTTTGTGTGTATGGGGAAGGAGAAGAGAAGGAGAAGGACATACCCCATTCGTCGCCTTGGGTTTTTGTGTCCTGCACGCCTACTTCTACTGCCGCGCCAGCGCCTGCGCCTGCGCCTGTATCTTCGTTTCCGGTGTTGCTGTTGCTGTTGCGCTGAGCTGCAAAGGGGTCGTTGGTATTTGTATCTGTATCTGTTTTCGTGCCGTCATTGTCATTACGTTGAGCTGCAAATGGGTCGGCGGTAGTGGCAGTCGTCGTGGAGTGCGCGTCGAAGAAGGCTGCATCTGTATCTTAGATGCAGAGTTAGTATTTCTTTCATATTGCGCTGAGCAGTTCTTTTCTGTTCTTTGGGGATCAGAAGGAGGTGTTGAGTGATATATCGTTTATGGGGATTGAAGGAGAGGAGAGGAGAGGAGGAGGAGGATGGGCAAGTTGTTTTTTCTGTGATTTTCTTGTGGGTGCGGAGGGGAGCTTGAGATGTGTGATGTGATGTCTGGAGAACGGTAGGTATGGAAAAGGACGAACCTTGAGTGGTGGTTGTGGTTGTGGTTGTGGTTACTTGTTCGGTTGATGCCATGTTGACGAGCGTATGCTTTTTTCAATCTTTTTTCGGGAGATGTTTGGATACTGGAAGAAATTTCTTGTGTGTTGTTGAGTAGATAGGGAGATGATGTTGTGCTGGGAATGAAAGATGGTGGGGTTACGCAGGTAATAAAGCAAGGAACTGGTGCTCCAATTCTGCTCTGCAGCCCCTTTGCTCTTTCCTCGAGGGATTCACTCGTGTAAATTTGGAATTTCCAAATGATGTAGTGAGTGGATTGACAGAGGTAACGTGCTGACTACGTACCTGATGGGAAGTTTATTAGACACAGTACGATACTATTACATGCAACCCTTCCTTCCTCATACCCTCTGATACAGTATCGTAACCCATTCACTTCATTCATCCTGCAATATACTCTCCCTCCCGAGTCCCATCATCTCATCTCCGTGCGCCAAGCCCTTACCTTGCGTAGTCCTTCCTCACACTCTCCCCACCCCATACTCGAGTATTATATAAAGAAATCTGCAGAATCAAACAGCGAACGAATAACAAGGCGCGACTCGGAAACATCCAAAGCCAAAGTCAAAGCCAAGCCCGCTGAGGGGAAGCAGATTCATGTCATGTGCTGCCAGGGTGTTCATGTTGCGTTGCACAGCAGTATGTATGTATGGGCGAGCCATCATTGGACGCTAAGATAACCTTGCGTTACTCCGTATATGGCTGGATGTTGATGGGTAAATGTGCTTGTATGACAGACAAACACAAGAAAAGAACAAAGGAGGGGTGTTATACTTAGTATGTATAGTACTATAATATCAGGTGACTATACAAAAGTCTATCAACAAGCTACTCTCTTCTTTTGCTTCTGCTTCTGCTTCTGCATACCCCGTATATAGCAGCGCAGTCAAGCATGCGAATGCTATATATATGAAGCTTAAAAACATTCAAGGTTCACTCCTCTTATCTATTCTCTGAACCAGCATTCGAAATTCGAAATTCGGGCTCAAGAGTAGTCTGAGGTGAGAGAACCCTTTTCAAAATCCAGCCCAGCTGATTATCCAATTACCCCTCCAATCACCCCTTTACATAACCAAGCGAGTCCGAGTCCTAGCATCCCATCCCATCCCATCTCATCCCACCCCTTTCTCGTCCATATTTCAACTCAAGTCCCGAATCGAAGCCTAAATCAATAACCAGCTGTGATATCTTTCAGTTGCTAAAAAAACCCTTCTGCTTGTCAATTGCCAAAATAAGGTAGCTAATAACTCGCTCGCCTCGCTAATCTCAGGGGAAACCTCACCCCACCAAACTGAACCTTGAGTAGCATAGATGAGAACTCCTATCCACTCGCGAAATAGAAATAGGTGTACTTTAATTATTTTACTCGATTAAATATCCCTTATATCTAACTATAATCTATTGGCTTTAAGTGAGGAAGAGGGGAATTTGAATATCTATCTAGGACGATAGATAGATATATTTCCGTTCTTCTTATTCATCTTTTAGCTTTCTTTTCAATTCTTGTCCCCTTTTTATAGTTTCTGTGAGTAAGTGAGCCATACAAGAAAAGACTTTGGAAATCTCTTGCCTGTTAGAGAACTGCGAAAGCGGTGTGTGGAAATCGTCGATAATGTACTGGTGCTTGGTAGATTGGTTATGCGATTTGGGTAGAAGAATAACCTGTGTTGCAAATGTGTGCATGTCTGAAGAATTTGGAAAGAAGAGCGACGGGTTGGAAGGAAGGCATATCTTGACGTATGGGACATATTAGGTATAGTGCAAAGTGGTTGCGGGAGGAAAAGTACGTGGAGCAAGTTGAGACGAATTTTGGGGAAGGAGTAAAGGAGAGAGATATTTTGATAGTAGAGTGATTGGTTTGAGAATGTTGTTAAATCGGACATAGTAAATTTTCACCATTGAAATTGAATCTTGGAGTGGGAGTAGAACAAATAAGACGTAGACTCTGTGGGAACTTAGCAAAGTCTTGCAGCTTGTTTCTCGCCGCCACAAGCGTGGAGTCTGCAGGACATTCTCATTATGCTCTTTGATCCGAATCTAGAACCCCCATTGAAAGGTATCTTGCATGCGCTTTTCATATCCGTAACGCCCTCCATTCCACACCGGTAAACCCCACCAATGCTATGCAAACACCGTTGCAGAAAGAAGAACAGTCCCCCCAATTTACGTTCCTCGGCGACGAAATGTCCACCTAAATACCCTATTCCCCACACTCACTTCTTCAAAAGCAGATACACGTAATCAACCCTCAGCGGCGTGAGCTTCTTATACGGACCCTCCAGCGCCATCAGCAGGCCTCCAAACGAAATATACGCCTTTCTATTGAACCAATTAGCCTCCACCTCTTCCAACCCCTGGAGCTCCACCCGCAGAGAATCCAACTTACATCGTATCGCCCCCATCCCCGTCCTCAAACTTGTAGATCTTGCCATGGCATACATAGTCAAACATATCCGCCAGACTCGCCTCGCCGCCCAGATCCCTCCACCCGCGCCCGTCGTCCTTGGTGCCGTCCAGAGACAGACTACTCGCGAGCACCATGTGCAGGGATTCGCCGATGGAGACGGGGAATAGGTCGTGGTTGATGTCCAGCGTCATGATGGTTAGGGAGTCTTGCGAGGTGGCGCCTAGGCGCGAGACGCGGTCGTATTTGGAGGTGTCGAGCGTGGTTATGGTGAGGTTTTCCTCGAGGAGTTGGGTGTCTGTTGTTGTTGCCATTTTTGGCGGTTGGGGATGTGGGTATCTGGGGTAGATGTAGGAATTGGTGTTTGTGCGGTTGTTTGGAATGGGCTGCGGACTTGGAATAGAGGTTCAGCTAGGGATGGAGGGGGAGCTTGAATTCAAAATTTTGAAGTCGTTCAAGCGACAAGGCTGAGCTTGTTTCTTATTGGCCATTCAATTATGTCCGTGCACCAGGCTCTGAAATTTATATTTCTGTTCTGCCCTTCAATTACTTTGTTTCATCACACACCAAAATGTCGTTCCGCAAGAGAGGTGTCGTGCTACCTCAATCTGGGAGTGCAAGTTCAAGTGGAAGCTCTTCCCCTCCTTCAGCAGCAGCAAAAGAACAGGCAAAAGGCACGCGACCATCACCCCTCACTGGCACGCCTACAACAAGTACCGGGACATCATCTCTCGATTCCCTTTTCGGTGGACATAGTGGACTTGTCCTTGGGTGCTCGCTTTTAATTGAAGAACAAGGGACTACTGATTTTGGTGGGGCTGTACTAAGATATTATGCAGCAGAAGGCGTAGTGCAAGGACACACAGTTCATGTACTTGGTGTAGGTGAGGCATGGGGCAGAGAGCTGCCTGGGCTCAGTGAGGAGAAGCCGAAGAAGGAGGTTGCGAAGGTAGATGGGATTGGGAGGGAGAGGGAGGAGAGGATGAAGATTGCGTGGAGGTATGAGAGGCTTGGGGAGTTTGGGACGAGTGGAAGAGGTGCGTGGAGTTTATGTGATTTTGTACATATAAATAATACATGTTCACCGATTTCTATGTGTATAGACTGACGATTCCTTGGAACAGAGAAAACACCAACCACATCGACATTTTGCCACACCTTCGACCTTTCCAAACGCCTCATCCTCCCCTCCCCCTCAAACATCCACTTCACACCCCTTTCAACACAACCCGACCTATCATTCGAACCCACAGACCCGTCGGTGTCACCATTCACAAAATTCCTGACGCATCTCCAAACACAGCTCTCCTCATCCTCGCCAATGACCATCCACCGAATAATCATCCCCTCCCTCCTAAGTCCAGCACTTTACCCTTCGCACGCCTCCTGCCCAGAACACATCCTACAATTCCTGCACAGCCTCCGCGCACTCCTACGTGCACACCCCGCCACAACATCGGCCCTCATAACATTCCCCTTCTCACTCTTCCCTCGTTCAACGGGACTTACGCGCTGGATCGAGATGCTGTCCGACAGTGTGATAGAACTAGCGCCATTCCCGTCGAGCAGTTTACAAGTAAAGGCGGTGCCTGGACAAGAGGAACCAGCGCAGGGCATGTTGAATATCCACTGTTTGATGGGAGGCGTGGGTGGAGGGGATGATTTAAGTTTCGTGTTGGGGAGGAGGAAGGGGCTGGTTGTTAGGCCGTACAGTTTGCCGCCTGTTGATGGAGACCAGGAGGGGCAGAATCCAGGGGGACTTGAGGTGGAAGGGGGTGGGAAGGCGACCAAGGTTGATATTGAGTTTTGAATTGAAGATTTTGGGCTATCTTCGATCGGAGTCCGGTGTTGTTGGAAAATATGTATTTGGGGATGAACCTTGCGGAAAGGGAAGAGATATTGCCAGGCTTCGTTGGCAGCATAGAACGGCATAACGTCCATCATGAGTGATGAGAATCAATAGAGCTTCTGGGGCTTTCACCCAACATCTCATCCATCTCAATCTGATTCCAGGTACCTTGGCCATTAGATGTAACCCCTCGGAGGTAGTTACGATCAAATAGTGCTTCTCGGGGATTCATGGAAATGCCAGAGATCCGTAGACGGATATCATCTCCGAGACAGGAGGAGAGAATCAGCCATGCTGTGTATTGTTAGTGATAGAAGTAAAGGGGTAGGAGGACACATGCCTATGAAGAGAACGAGAGGTACGGAAATCAGGACAGCGAGGAGAATGAGCGATGGCATCCTGATTCTAAAGTTGCCTGTTTGAGACGTGCTTTGAGTAGGTGGAACAGAGGCCCCCAAGCGTATTAAAACAAATATGGGCTCGTTTCAGATTAAGGCCTTTCGGATGATACAAGTTTCGAATCGGATTTCCTCTTGCTGTGACTTATGGGGCTTCTGCGTACCCTACCTCTTGATATTGTCAGACTCAGTAGAGTTTGAGTAACAGTTGAGATGAAGTTTCACAAATAAACTTCACACTTTTTTTGCAATCAATAAGTGGAAGACCCGATGGTTTTTGACTATTGATGGGTGAAGTTTGAAGAGCTGCCTAAGCAAAGCTGTCCCAAAAGAGATTGGCGCGACCTCGACGCTAACAAGAAGCGAGCTTGAGAAAAACTCCAAAGCTTCCCACCCCACCCACCTTCTTCTTCTTCTTCTTCCCACAACAAAACAAGAATATACGACAACACTCGTACGAAGCTTTGGTATGTTCAAGATCTCCTTCATTATCTCCCTCCTATTCGATATGATTACAAAACCGATCTGTCAATCCCCTGACATTCAGTTTAAGTTCTGGATATGATGTCTAAAATATGTTTTAATTCATGATCATCGCAAAACTTGCTCCCAATTGCATTCTTCAGCCTCGATATGACACTCGACTGACTTGCATTGCATTAGGATTCATTTCAAGGCGTGCTGTTATGGCACAGTCAATCGACTCGGTTTCCGAGCCGATTCCCATCTCACTGGTCTCTGGCCGGTATTTGCTATTCGACATCAATGTCGTAACTTACCTTCGCAGGACTCACAATATCTGCGGGGTCCTCATTGGTGGTATCCCGCAGGCCCCACAGCAGAACGTGTTCCTCGGCCTACCCCTCGAGCTTATACCAGAGGAAGTAAAGCTCCTCGTGGCAAAGGAGGCTGCCTACATCGTGGACGACACAGCCTGGCACAAGGAGCGATTCAGTACTCTTCAAGGCGATGATAGGAGGAAGTATTTGGATTCACTTCGGTCTGAAGGTCTCCAGGCACGCAAAGCGACAGACGCAGCTGCAAAGGAGAAGACCAGGAAAGCCCTCGCGAAGCAAGCCGTGCTGCGAGCACATAACAAAAGCATTAGCAGTGAGAAGAGTATTGATGGCGAGACCACGGCTGCTCCAAGCTCGGATAGAGTGGACAGGTTCTTTGAGGATGCCTCAGAATCAGGAGATTCTCTCTTCAACAATGAGCGCCCTCCCTCACCAGAACCATCCCGCGCACTCAAACCTTACTTCATCACTCCCACCACCAGTTACAGTCCTTCATCTCTCCCAGAAAACCCACTCCAGCAACCAGACCCACCTGTATCCTCTTCATATCCATTATTCTCACATTTACACAGCCGCGGCTACTACATAATGCCTGGGTTAAGATTTGGCGGCGATTACAATGTGTATCCTGGTGATCCTCTCCGCTTCCATAGTCATTTCATTGCTACGGGCTATGAGTGGGATCAGGAGATACCCGTGCTGGATCTGATTGGTGGCGGTCGATTGGGTACCGCTGTTAAGAAAGGGTTTTTGATTGGGGGCAAAGATAAGGATTCGGGATCTGAAGGGGACAATGTCAGAACGTTTTGTATAGAATGGGCAGGTATGTAAGAGATGTGATACTATGTAGCTCGAAAAATGAATGAGATTAAATGATCTTCAAACATTATCGTTCCTCAGAGTATGATCCGGCGGGAACCATAGTTGACAGATTTTCCACACTTACCTACTTTGTATTGGTGAACATGAATATTAAAATCCAAATTCATAAGTTGTACCCTAGTTACTGTCCTACCTGAGGTATGTATCGATCCCGACCCAACGGAGGCAACAAACATATCACGTGCTGTGCTCCTCTAATCGCTAGTCGACCTCGGAGAATGCGGGCTGATAACAAGACGTGGGGAAATAAACCGGCTTGATGCAGACTTCCATACCTACAAGTACATAACACCACAACATCAGTCCAAAACTAAGAAACACCGCAAACAGAGCAATCGATCGTATGATGAGCAATTAGTTCTCTTTCCGAAAGTTACCCCAAGCTTGGGATGTCTTCACAATTCCCATCATTTCCATGACACGCTTGTCCCCAATCAACCGCTGCCAACGACCGAACTCGATTGATTAATTGATCAACTACTGTAACTATATGCCAACGCAATCATGGCAGCCGCAACAACATTCGACACCGCAGGAGGAGGTTTCTGGACCACAAACTGGACAGCTGCCTTCAACGCAACCCAATACGTGCCCTCCGCCAAAGACCTCGCCCTCGCCGGTCCACGCATGTTTATGAAAATAGGTTCCTTCCTCGACGTCGATAACATCTTTGGAGTACGAATGGGGCAGCGCATCATACCCGAAGCCACAGGGGGCGGTGGGGATTTTGTCCAAGCAGCTACGACAGCCGCAGCGTCCGCGAGAGAGATAGCACAGTCCGCGGCGGAAATACTGGTTGATACAGATGAGCAGGCTATTGGGTTGGCGAGTCGGTTCTCGCTGGAGAGCGCGAGGAGTTTCGGGAATGTGTTTAGTTATATGACGTCGCGGTGGGCTATTCTGTGCGTGGTCATGGCTATTGTTCTTAATCGGACCAATATATATGCTTCCACGAGAAGAAACCTGGTTCTGCCTTGGAAAGTCCGGCTCGGGGTACGCATTATACCGATTTTGTGTCTGGCGTTCCAGGCTAGGTATGCATTGCAGAGTATACAGTGCCAGACGTCACCGGATTTCTCGATGCTGAGGTGGGGCAATGCGTCAAAGCATTCGGAACTGATGTATACGCAGAACGGGGGGTGTTGCACACGGTTAGTCGGGGGCTTTTGTTTGGAGGAAGCGATGAACAGGCTTGTTTGGCTGTGAAGATGATTCCGCCAGAGTATGATGAGGTGGCTCTGTCGACGCCTAGGAAGGAGATGCCGCCGGCCGAACTTTCTGGATCGCTGTCTCTTCTCTATCCGCTGTTCAAGACCTTCTGTTTTAGTCAGATTGTTGAGGCCATATCTTGTGCTGCTCAGGGGCGTCTGGTTGCTGCTGAGACTGGAATGAGTATCTTCGAGCATTCTTTGGCTTTCGCGGAGGCCGAAGCCGCTATTGGGAGTCAGCTGGGATTTGGCTCTTTTGGCGGTACGAGGATGGTCAAGGCTTGGACGAACACTACATCTTCCGAGGAAGCACAGGAAATTGCCATTACCAGGACCATGATTATGAAAAGAGTTAACACTACCCCGGAAGTTCTTCTGGTTGGTTTCCTCTCCGCGATGAACCACTTGACCAGTCACGTTCTTGCAATCTTCAACTTCCAGGGACGCTTACGGCTTCTCAACACTGGGTTCTGGGGAATGGCATTTATGTCAGCCATTGGATTGAGTATTATTACTTTTGATGTGGACGATATGTTGAACCAACCCTTGCTACGATTCCCGACTGTTTGTATCGTTGGGTTCATTCCGCATGTTCTTGTGCTCTGTGGCATTGTTTGTTGTATGCTCATTTACGGAGCTGCGTTGGTCCTCTCAGCACTTGCTCCGCCAGTCAGTCAGGATGGTGTATCTGTGCTCGACACTGCTCCGCAAAATGGATCATTCATTCAAAGGCTTCGAAACGCACACCATAATATGCAGGCCAATGTCCCCTTGTCCAGCATTAGAATCACTATGCACATGGACTTTTACACGGCTTTGTTGAGAACTGGCTTTAGCGTTATGACCATGGCGAGTGAAGCTGTATATCTCAATGAAAGCCGTGGTGTCAGCATCAAGGAAAGAACGTGGTTAGAGGAGGAGCGTTTCCAAGAAATCGAGGCAATTGGAGCTCAATGGCTGGGTCCAAGTTTCCGATCCCATGCTCCTGATTCAAATTATAGTGATGGATTGTCTGATAGTGTCGGACTCGTTCCAGCAAGGGACCAACCAATGGACCTACTTCGTGATTCATCTAGCGGCTATGCTCGAGAGATGACAACGAAAAAGAGAGCCACTATGAAGGGAAGAGACAGAGGTATTAGAGATGGTGTTGGTGCAGCAGAGAGAAGTGGGAGATGGATCATGGCAGTGGAGTTCTTCTTCGGTATCACCAGACTGATGGCTAGCTGGTACGCTTTTCTTGCTCTCAAGCTGATGGCAAAAGCTGGGCTACGGTCACGACCAGCTTTTCTTCTGTGGCTATCCAGGAGACCGAAGTCATCCTCCATTTCTGAGAAAGCTCAACCAGAGAAGACCGAGCCTGATTCGTTACAATTCTGGCTCTTGAGATCTGATGGTGAGTTGACATTGCCAAAAGACGAGCATGTCGATGTAGAGGCCGAGATGAGGAATCGACTCAAAGATACCCAAGGATACACAGACGAAAGCAAGCTAGAATCCCACCTCTACGGATGGTGGCTCAGCGGCGGTTGGTGGGGTGGAGATGACAGTAGCGGAACCTTCAATCCTTCCGAGATGGAAGTCGACGATGATACCACCAGCGTTGTCTCTTTCTCCACAACCGCCTCTTCCATCGACGATCAAGACTGGGAATCAGATTCCGATGGTCGTCGAACACCTACTCAGACTCACCCCCGCGTCTTCCGCGAAGAAACACCTCTGAATGATACGCCACTCAATGCAAGCGACCTCGCAAAATTGCTACATCCTCAAACCCCGGAACAGCGCGCAGAGGCTCAAGCGTTAGCTGCACATCTTGGAAGCGAGCAGATCATGACACGCTCCCGCTATGCAACACTCACGCAACGACAGCGCGCAAGAGTACTAACCTCGACACTTCTCCACCGCCCGCCACACCTTTCCTCATCGTCTCCTCTGACCTCTGAGGAAGAGGCGCAGATCCTCGAACACCTAATCCTTACCCGCCGCGCCACGTCGGCTGCAACCTCTACAGCAGGTGTGGGAGGAGAGATGGACTGGAGCAAAGGCGCATCGGGAATGGGCGAAGGCGGACCCATGTGCGTGGTGTGTCAGTCCAGTCCAAGGAGTATCATCGTGTGGCCATGCAGGTGTTTGAGTCTATGTGATGATTGTAGGGTAACGCTCGCGATGAATAATTTCGACAAGTGTGTCTGTTGTCGGCGGGACGTTGCGAGTTTCTCGAGGATATTTGTGCCTTGATATGAGATGGATGAAATGAGAAAGAATCAAAGCAAGCTGGGATCAAAACGCTTATCTTACGGCGGTGGATATATGGGATGATAGGCGTTCAAGGAGCATGGGCGAGCACGTTACGGATGAATAAATGAAGAATACCTAGGTAGCAAGCCGGGACTCGCTTGTCTTTTGTACAAGTATGTATATTTTGGTGCAAGAACACGCATATACGATAGGATGGAACGGATGGATGACAATGAACGAGAACCACACACACGAGCATAAAATGATATTATATCTTTCTATATCAATCTTCATTCTCGAATTTGAAGATATGATTGTTGCTCGATACATACTCTAGTTCGAATGTCTTTGTATCACGTTTAAATGTCTTCTTCCTCCTCTTCTCCCTCCCTCTTCGGAGGGCGACGACTCAAGGCCTGTACGCGGTGCCCTCTACGAACCTGTGGACGAGTATTCTTTGGATGCTCGTCCTGAGGATTGAGTGGCGTGGTGACGCTGTCGCAGCACCTCGGTGTCGCGATGTCGCCACGTTGCAACACGATCCCAGAGCCAAACTTGAGTCCACCGATTGCGCATTCAGCACACAGAGGTTTTCCCTTGTGAACGACACCCTTCCTACAATCTGCGAACCTCTTTCGAGTACACCTGGCTATCTACGGAGTGGTATTTGTTAGGGCATATTGGTACGAGAGAGAAGAGGGAAATCGAGGAGGACACTACAGCTACGGATTCGACTCCTTTTACCCCCGAACGACTAGCATATTGTGGTGGAGGACTTCTCCTGCAGAGGCAGGCCCGAGGACGCTTTTATCGCCATTTTCTACGAATACAAGGGATATAGATATAAGGGTAGAAAGGGAGGGATTTTAGGATTTTGGGGGGTTTTTCACATTGCGCCTTTGTGTGTGCGCCAAGGCTTGCTTAGGTTATAGATAGGGTTCCTGTCTAGGTAGCTTAGGGCTTCCTAGGGTTCCTTATTTATATATTCTAAGGTCTTTGATTATTATTAGACCTCTTTCAACCGGCGGAGGGAGGTTAAATTGGAAGGGCTTTAGCTCGGCGCCCTTGTGGCTAGATTTTGCTATCTGGGTTATATATTGGAATTGCGACACCGCGGGATCAGGGACCCGGGACTGTTTATAGAGGGAGTCTTTTTCCCCTTATGGTTTTGGCTTCTTCTATAGGCAGTACTTTGTATTTAAAAATCCTAGCTTAGCACGCCCTAATACCCCCTAGGAGGTTTGGTGACGGCCTTTGGCCTGATCCCTCGGCGTTAAACACTATCAATCAATCAATCAATCCCTCCCTCTTCTTCTTCTTTATGCTTAACATGCTGATCTCCTACCTGAAACGGACATCTATCTATCTATCTATCTCATCATCTCATTTTCCTAGTTCAAGGACATCCTACCTTCACTTTACCTTTACCTTTACTTCTCCTCCCCTCTCACTCTAACTATCCACTTTTACTCTAACTATCCTCCTCTCTCCTTTCTATCTCCCCTTTCTCTTACTTTATTATTTCTTTACCTAGTTTCTGTTTCTT
>QGMF01000981.1:0-12172 GCA_007821475.1 Lachnellula arida
CCCCACCATGCATCACTCCACTTCCCTCCATAGATAAATAGCCCACCAAACACCACCGAAAACCAACACTGCAAAGGGTATCAATCTCATCTAATAAAAACGCATCAACGAATCCATCCGCAAAGCAAGCCCAATCATTAAAACCCACTCTCAGCAGCGCCAAACATCTGCTCTTCCAACTCCCTTGCCACATCATCATCAACCACCACATCCGCACCACCACCACCACCAGCTTTCTCAAACGCCATTTCCGGAATAGCAGGAAGCTGGTTAGAAGTACTGTTTTCGGGCGAAGAAACAATGCGATTTTCCTGTTCCTGGGGCGAGGAGTGATCGTGCGTTAGGCCGGGTGGTGGGATGTCGATGTCTGAGAGCGGTGCATGTTTGTGTTCGGGTGAGAAGATTCGGAAAGGCGTATTGGTGGTGGGAGGATCGGTGGCATGGAGAGGAGATGCGGCGTAGCCGACTGAAGCAGGAACCAGCATCTCGGTATACGCCTTTGCGCTTATACCATCCCCATCCCCATCACCATCTCCATCCTCCTCATCATCAAACACAACGGCCTTGCTCTTATACCGACCCATCTTCCCCACAACCGCCGAACTACGACCTGGTTTCTTCTGAATGCGTCCTGTGCTTGAACTGATTCCTTGAGCTGTTTCTATTTACGAGAAAAGTCAGGTTCAATTTCAATACCAATTTCCCTCCGACACGACATAACAGGACATGCCGCCATTCACAAAGAAAAGGCAAATTACTTACCCACACCTCCAGCACGCCCACCACCACCACCACCACCCAAACCCCCTCCCACCTCCCTCTCCACCTCCACCTCCACCTCCCTCATCCTCTTCTCCCCCAAACTCCCATCACTCCCGGCCTTCCGATTACTCTCCCACGCACACCTCAAAAGCCTCGTAATCCTTCCCGAGCGCTGCCGTTCCATCAGCCCGCCCCTTCCCACAACCTGTTTCTTCTCGCTCAGCATCCGGTCCAGCTGCCGCGTTACGTCGCGCTTGGAGATGTCTTCTTGGTATCTATCGCCGTGGAGTGCGTGGTTTAGGGCTGTGGCGAAGGTGAGGTATGCGTTGGGCGTGGAGTGGTTGGAGGATGGGGTTCGGCGTTGGGATTTCGTGGTGGGGGAGGGGTTTTCGTCGAGGTGGACGCCGCGGGCCATGAGGGCGAGCATTGTGTTTAGCTGTGGGGGGAGGGGGTTAGTGAGTTTGTGGGAGTGAGGGATGGGGAGGGGTACCTCGAATCTGGTCCATTGGTGCTCGTTGTGGCCTGCGATGGGAGGCATTTTGGTGTTGACTGTCTTGTCTTGTTGTAGTAGTTGTTGAAGTTGAAGTTGGTGAGATACTGTGTGCTTGATTGAGAGTGAAAGTCGACAGTGATTTGGTTCTCGTTGAGATGCTTGCTCTGTTTGTCTTCTGGGGGGAGGCAAGTGTTCGTCTTGACTCGCCGATGCTTCTTCCCTGGTAGCAGATTGACCTTCTCGAGGAAAGATGAAGACTAAATACGAGGAGATCGTACTCTGTAGGTGGGTGAAGGGAATAAAATAACGTAATATGTCGTGGCTGTGGTAAGGTGTTAAAGTTGAAGAGGGGGTAGCTATAGTCTCTGGGAAGAGAAAGACAACTACGTGTCAGCACAGTTAGCCTTGCTACAAAACGAATCCGGAGTGAGAGCTTGAAACCGACGCACCCAAATTCACTCTGTTACCTACCTATCCCCTTCTGCTATTCACCAGTAGCTATTTATCTTGGATAATTGTTGTAACGAAACGGGAGACCGAGAGATGACTCTTCCCAAGAACCAAAAAGACAATTAGATGCTGTATGCCGGGGAGTAAGGTATTGAGTTGGGAGAGTATCGATGTTGTCGTGGTGTTGTTGAATAGATATCCATTGCACTTTCTCTTTCGCTGCCGCTTCCCCTTTCAGAGGGAGCTTAGCGAGGGTGGGTACACACCACTTGTTCGCAGTGAATAGGAATGCAGCACTGGTTTATAATGTGCCAGATGGAGTGGAACATTAAAAGTTGATCAGGCCTAAAACACTACAGGAGATATAGGCTCCTAAAACAGCCGATTTTTTGTATGAGAATAAGCTCACCGTTTCCATCCAGCTTGATGCGTGAAGCGGGATCAAATTGACGGGGACTGGCCTTCAGAAATCACCCTGCTTTAGTAGTTATGTGTCCTTCATTCACATAATCTGATAATCTTCAGCACTCAAACCACCCACAAGGGGGCAGGTATGTCATCAAGTCGAATCATTCATAACATGACATAATTTGTACTCGCCAATTACTGGCCGGCCATCTGGACATGTCACAAACATTATGCTCATTCATCCATCCCATGTTCAAATGCACAGTATGCAGTTATCCAACGCCTCCAAAATGCAGCCCCAGCTTTTCGAATGACCAGCGGATTTGATCCTCCTCCTAGTATATACCTTGTGTACGATATTGGAATGTATCATATCTGCACAATACAAATATTAGCATCAATGTCAAGATTAAGCCTGGAGTGGGACACGGTTGGTGAGATGAGGGTAAAAACTTACAGTCGTGTGTAGTAACTCCCCAGCGACTTCCCAATCAAGTCCGTCTCAACAAACTGTTCAGCCTCGTCCGCGCTAAGCTGGAGCTGGAAGCGCTGCCGTAGGCTGTTTGTGGCTTGCTGGACGCCGTACGAGAAGCAGGGCATTTTTGATTCTCGGCCCATCATACTGACTAAATCGATGAGATGGTCCGCAGAGCGTCGGAGAGCTATTGTATATTAGCAAATATAACAGACTTGACTGTGTCGCGGGGAAATACCTTGGAAAGCTTGCTTGCATAATTTCTTGTAATCATCAAACCCAGGAGATCCAATACCGCCAAAAACATCAACATAATCTTGTGTCAACTTGAAAGGCGCAGCTTCAAAGCCGACTGATCCTGGGGAGTTGGAGAGCATGAATCCGAAATCGATGTGAATAATATGCCCCTCATTATCAATAAGCACATTGCCGTTATGCCGGTCCTTGAGTTGTAAGACGTATGAAATGATGCTGTAAGCTGCTAGTGAGCGTTTAAATGCGTCTTCCGCAGCTCTATACGCATCGCTTTCTGGAACCCCAAACGTCTTCACAAAATGATCTTTGAGGGTGGCGATTCGTCTTCGGGGATTTTCGCCAGCTTCGATAGTGGCGAGTGTTAGACTCCGTTTGAGAGAATGTAGCGAAACTCCATTAGTGATAGTCTCGATCAAACCAGATGACTCTCCTGTGACCAAAATCCGCATCCGTTTCACCCAAACAGGAGTCTGGGAATCCTGCCAAATCTTATCACACACCTGGATCAGCTGACAAGCAAACGCTTCTTGCCTCAAATCCGCTCCAGTCTTGACGATTACACTGATGACGTCCCAGTTCTTCATCCAGCCATAGGGTGACGATTTCCGTATCCGCTCCTTCTTCACATTCCAGGCTTCACCGAATGTTGCGGCACTTGGGTCGTCTCTATCGCCTTTCCTTTGTACACCACCAGTCTTCTGGTCATTCTCCATTCGGGCAGCTCCAGCTCCGCTATTCAAACCTGGTTCGGATACATTTTCGTCGTCCATGTCTCCTGTTTCGACATTGGCCGCTGCAACATTGGCATTGGCTATGATTAAATCGAAAGTAGGAGCATTGCCGCCGCTATCATCAGTGTCAAAACTCTGTTCCTCCAAGCTTTGCATGCTGGCGATGATCTTGGAGCGAATGGCGGCAACCTCGCTCTTTGGTCTTTTCCCACTCGTAGAATCGAGTTGTGCCAACATTTGCGATGCTGTCCGCATGTGAGTAGCCAATGCAGAGAAATCTGGCTGATCTGATGCCCCAGATTTCCCATAACTCGGGAGTGTCATTTTTCGGGAACCTCTCGGGCTCCCCGATCTCGAAGTATCTGCTCCTGATGTTCGTGGAGTCGTGAGGCCTGAAGCTGTTGACAAGGTCGTTGCGCCGCTAGATAGCCGGGGAGGAATGCCAGGATGAGTAGGGGGTGTGCTCTCTTTCGGCGGAGGGTTATCATCTGAGGATTTTATTAAAGGAGTGCTACCCAAATCTCCAGAGGTAGGCTCGAACACACTGTCTGCCGGGGTGTCGCTGATTCTTGTTCCATTGAGATTTGTGTGCATTTGAGCCGCTTCCGACAAGTCAAAAATACGCCTCCGCCCAGTGCCTTGCTCAGAAAACAGCTTGGTCAATAGTCTCTGGTTATCGGCAGTCGAGCTATCGAAAGAAAAGTCATCCCGCAAAACTTCCACCATCAGCAGATATGGAACTTTCTCTGCACTGTTCAGGACTGTCGCCTCAGCTGGATTCAAACGAACAATTCGATGATGTCGACTTTTGCTAGGTGCTCCATCGACCAATGTCGCAGGGCATATAATTGGAATATCCACTTCAGCTGGTAGATCTTGGGCGATGAGAGCAAGCTCAGCACGCAAAGCACTTAAACGAGCGGGTTTTGGAACAATCACTAGTCGATTCGAGATATCTTCCAGCGCTGTCAGAAATTGAGTTTCACAACGGAAATAGTTTTGTCGTAATAATTTGACTTGCTGGGCATCAGATAACACAGATGGTGTAAGTGGTCTTGCAATATGGGAATGTCTTCTAGTATTATCCGCTGGACGCTGGGCCAAACCAGCCGTAGCGGGAGTTGTAGGTCTTGTTACCGAGACCAACGGTGATCGTGAGCTGGGTAGCGGAAGAGATGAGGAACTCAGCCTGGGATCCATATTTAAGTCGAGATGCGCTGGCCGAGGTCTGTGATCCAGGTTCGTTCTTTTACCCGAGCTAGAAGATTGCGGTCTCTCGAGGGAACTTGCTCGTGTGACTTTGGGCCGAGTCCCATTGGCAACAGGTGTACCGGCAACTCTTTCCTTCGCCCGTTTCGATCGTGAAGAACCGGGGCCGGTCGTTTGGCTGCGAGCTATTTTCTGCGTCTGGCTCGTATCGGATATTACATCTCCTGTTGACGAAGGCTTCTTTGCTTGAGCAATAGCGAGGGGACCAGCCCATCTGGGCAGAAATGGCACCGCAACACTCGCCAGCACAAAGCTTGCCAGAACTGTAACTGGAATCACATTTTCTTTGATCTTTTCGTTTCTTGCAGGCTCTGCAACCCCAAATACAATATGCTGCACCTTGTTATATACCCTTCTACATGTTTTGAAAGCTTCGGACTGTGGATTCGGGGAGAGATCGTGTAGGTAGGTTTGGAAAAGCCAGAATGTCTGGTCGTATAATCAGTATCTCCAAGTACGTATCCCGCAAATCATGGCACCCACCAGTAACGCCGCATTGACTGATTCCTCGCAGAGATCTAATATAAATTCCTCCAAGGCCATAGACTCATTGTCGACGCTGATGATGAGGTGACATAGCTGGGGCAGGAAGAACTCGATCTCTTCGTAGCTGAACTGTCGGAGCTTGGAGCAAAGAACGTAATGAATGCCGACATGGTCTGCGTATCTTCTGCAAAGCCAATGATTAGCCCAAACCCTCTATGCTGTACATACTTACATAGGGGGGCCTCTTACGAGAGATATGCTACCGAAAGGAAAGGATTCTGGTTGAAGACATCGCTCTCGATGAACCGCTTCAGCAGGTCCCAAGACATTGGGACTCTGGAGCTGGCAGGCAGAGAAGGGGTGGTGAGTGAGGCGCAATGCCTCTAATAATCTTCGTCATCAACCGGAATATGGCAGGGCGTTAATCATAGCTGCGCAGTTGGGCAGACGGGACGAGAGACGAGATTGTGGATAGGGTTATTTGGTTGTTCGAGATTTCGAGGTTATTAATCCGGTCGTTATCCACCCATCGCCTACTTGAGGTCGGCACAGACACCGAGCGAGAAGCGAGTGGCGGCGAAAGTGGAGCTCGAATCCCCCTTTTCTGTGTGGCATTAAGCTTAAATGTTTCAAATAGACTTAAATACGAGTCTGGTTAGCAACTTATGGTCCATTTATTGCGCGTATGTTTCAAGCATTGAGGTTTGTTTCGAATTATCTGTCAATTCCATTCCATATCAAATCGACGGGTTTTCTACCGGATAAACATCTTCATCAAGAGCCGCCAGGTACACCGCTAAGTGCAGGGGTCCTTCTGATCCATCCAACCACATGCTTTACCTCGCACTAATCGCATTACCTTGCTCGTTATCCAATCCTACTAAAAGGACAAACAGCATGATTTACGAGAAAGACAGTTTTACAATCCAGAAACTATATTGTCTATTTTGGGGGGAATATATTATAAACAACGCCGACTAAGGAACCGAAAGCAGATCTAAAACCCTCCTGGAGCCGACCCAATGCACCTCCCATAAAATCAGATGGGCCCTCAAATCCGAACGCCATTGATACCCTCGTCGAGACCGTTAATACTGTTCCGCATACAATCCGCGGTGACCCTCTCCAAACACCCACTAGCCGCAGCCACAAACCCAAGATATGGCTTGCTAGGTTGCAACACCCTGCTCATATACTCGGGATGGAACTGTACAGCCACATACCAAGGATGGTTCTTGAGCTCCAGAATCTCCATTCTGACACCCTTATCGTCCTTGCCAACAAACTCCAAGCCCTTCACCGAAAGACGGTCGATGTACTCAGGGTTGACTTCGTATCTATGTCGATGTCTCTCCTGGATCTCTTTGTTCTCACCATAAAGCTGGCGCAGACGCGACCACTCGGACCCTTCTTGGAAAATTGTTGGGCGGAGACCAAGACGCATCGTGCCGCCTAGGTTCACCTTATCAATTTCGGGCATGAAGATGACCACGGGATCAGGACATTGCTCGTTCAGCTCGATGGAACTCGCGTTCGGGATGTCGCAGACGTGACGCGCGAACTCGATGACTGCGATTTGCAAGCCAAGACAAATACCCAGATAAGGGGTTTTGTTCGTACGAGCCCATTTCGCAGCCTGGATCATGCCTTCTGTGCCTCTATGCCCGAAGCCACCGGGGACGAGAATGCCGTTTGCAGTGCAGACTGCGTGCCAGGCCTTGTGGAATTCCGCAGGCTTTTCAGTCTTGGCCTCCTCTTCGAGGTCAGAGGCGTCAACCCAAACGAGGTTGAGCTTCTTGCCGCAGCGCATGGCGCTGTGCTCGAGGGACTTGATGACAGAGAGGTAGCTGTCATGAAGATTTGTGTATTTCCCGACGAGAGTGATAGTGACGGTCTCAAAGAGGCGTTCCTGGGAGGCAGTGAGGTTTTTCCATTCCGTCCAGGTACGAGCTCCGCGATCAACTAGGCTCCTAGCTCTAGGGATGGCGTCGAGGTTAAGCATCGAGGTAAGGTTCTTAACGAGACCTTGCTTCTCGAGGAGTAACGGGACATGATACGTCGTCAGGACGTTGTGGACTGCGAGAACCTGCTCGCTCTCGACTTGGCAAAACATAGCGATCTTGTCAATTGTGGACTTCTCGAGAGGTACATCGCATCTGCATGCAATCTGCAATTCTAATTAGTTCCATGCTTCCCATACTGTCCAATTGACTCACCAAGTCTGGAACCAATCCCTCTCGTCCAACTTCCTTGATAGCCTGCTGTGTGGGCTTGGTCTTCTGTTCCCCAGCAATAACAGGCACGAGGGAGACGTGAATCTGAACAAAGTTGCCCTTACCCACTCTCCTCTTCAGTTGTCTCATGGCCTCAGTGAAGAGGCCACTCTCAATATCTCCCACCGTACCACCGAGTTCAATGATACAAACATCGGGGCACTCTTTCGTGTCATCCACCGGGATCTGCGCAACCCTAACGATCCAATCCTGAATCGCATCGGTGACATGCGGTACCATCTGGACCGTCTTGCCCAGATAATCACCCTTCCGTTCCCGCTCGATAACATGCTGGTAAACCTTGCCAGATGTGATATTGTTCTCGCGCGTAAGGATGATGTTGAGGTACCGTTCGTAGTTCCCCAAATCTAGGTCGACTTCTCCCCCGTCATTGAGGACAAAGCATTCTCCATGTCTACCCCGCATTAGCCTTCCCGCAAAATTCATGCAGGTTTCGGGTACCTACTCCGTGGGTGCCATCGTCCCCGCATCGACGTTCATGTACGGATCGATCTTGATGGATGTAACGTGCACTGCCAGTCAGCCAATTTTCCCTTTCTGAAGTGATTGAAAAACATATCTTAAGTCCAATCGTCTTTAACAACAAGCCCGCAGATGAAGCTATATTCCCCGCATATCAGCATCCCTCCCTCTTCTCATTTGCTTCGTGGGTTCTCGAGGGCACATACCAATGGTACCTTTGCCAATGCCCGAAATCACACCTGCACACCACAGTCAGTACGCGTCCGATCTTGGCCGAAAAAGTCGTGGGATGATCTTACCTCCGGATACAAGAACGTACTTCATTTTGGCGGTGTTTGCGGATGTTTATGGTGCCTTTCCTGGCTGCTGCCAGGGGGAAAGAAAAAAGTTGAAAATTAACAGACCCGCGATTCTTTTTATGCGGTGGGTGGTGGGGCTCGTGTTGGAGCTAGGCTGTTTTGGGCGGACGTGTTTGGCGGGGTCGTCCATCCTACTGTTCCGTGTATAGTGCTGATGCCTAGCTTCATTGAATGTAGATGTTGGATATAGGATACAATTCTATTCACATCAAATTTGGGTTAGATGACGTGTCCATCCTTGATCTCTTCCTTCTAGATATATGAGACATTTCATCGTGTTTCCCCCACTTCAAACTTCAAACTTCAAGCAAGCAGGCAAAC
Organism: Lachnellula arida; assembly: GCA_007821475.1. Classification (NCBI taxonomy): domain Eukaryota; kingdom Fungi; phylum Ascomycota; class Leotiomycetes; order Helotiales; family Lachnaceae; genus Lachnellula; species Lachnellula arida. Next base: position 8,766 of record QGMF01000981.1, read on the forward strand.
AGGCAAGCTTGCTGTATCTATCAATCCAACTCTCAAACATCAAGATGCCAACATCATACATCCCCCCCTCTCTTCCCTCCACACCCGCAATGACAACCAGCACCATAACTAGCATTCTGGTCTCCGCTCTCCGCCCAACACCCACCAACCTCACACCCACCCAAAAGACAAACCACTGGCACCTACGCCTAAGTCCATCTCTCCCTCAAACAGCCATCCGCCTAGATCCCAGCCCAGACGCAAACAACCTCCTAACCCTCATCGTCTCCCAAGACAAGCCTCCAGAGTATGTCAAAACCATCTCCCTGTCATCCGTGCGCGAGAATTTGACGGCGGGTGATGTGATTGAGGAATTGAGGAAGGCGGGGCATGAGAATTATCGATTTCAGAATGGTCAAGGTTGTAGACATTGGTTGATTACTAGTCTGGCGGTTTTGGGAGCGACGGGGGTGTTGAGACGTGATGGAGAGGTTCGGGGGGCGGAGGAGGCGCTGAGGAAGGTTTGGGGCGATGGTGGGGGGTTGGTGGAGGAGGACGAGCAGAGTGAGGTTTATGTCGGGACGTTTCTTTGATTTTAAGGAGGATGGGGGGCTTGTGAAAGAAGAAGGTTAGAGGTTAGGATTGCGTGATTGCACCTTGGCCTGAGGAAGTCTGATCCGAACGGCGGTTTAGGTACTCGTTGGAGCTTGACGCAAGCTGCTTGAGCCAGGCGTCTAGTCAAATGAAAGTAGAGGCTGTAACGCGGCAGAAAAGGAGATATTGGATCAATAGAATTACGTCTGACTTCGCAAAAATCTTTCGATTGGTCGGCATGAGGCTGTAGGCGGCTGTAGTTAGAGAGTGAAAGCAATCTCGCGATGGCATGGATAGAAATAGTACCGAGCTGGCAAGGAAAAAAATCGCAAAAAAAATCGAACTTATTTAATGTAGCCGAGGAGAGGGCAAAAACTTACTAAGGCTTTTATTGGATTGACAGGTAGCGAGCGGTATTTGAGGAGAGTCGAAAGTAGCTGGACTTGTTTTTCGTCATCGGAGTTTGCGAAACATCAAGGGAATAACCGATCCAAGTGTATGTGCACCCACATACTGCTGAATCATTCTTTGCGAGTAGAAGGACAGATCGACACCGTGGATGGCCCTTCTAAACGTGGTTATTGAATTTTGATCGAGAGGTGCTTCGATGACTGCCATGAGTGTTAGTCAGTGAAAGGCAGTAATATGAACGTCTCGGCTACATCAAATAAGTTTGGAATGAAAAGTTCTTATTTGGATCTATATCGGAAAAGAATTGCCGTCGGGAGTGAATAGCAGAAAGCGGGGCAAAAAATAAGGTGTTTGATGTGATAGAGCAGCTGGAGGTAGGGACAACTTACGGATTCGAGTTCAATTGAGAAACTTCAAACGGGCGGAGTTGTATGCAACGATTTACATCCGATCCCCATATGTTGTGACTGGACAAGAAGGGTAGATAGCGATCTGGCTTGGTGGTCCTACAGAAGGACTTCCTACAGAAGGAATGCTGTTCGTAGATAACTCTAATCGCTGCATTGTTTGAGAGGTGCTATGATGGAAACAATTAGCTTACATTTAACAAGAGAAGAGGATTAGCATACTTGAGAACGAATGAAGGTAAAACGGCGTTGAGGTGTTGAGGTGCTAAGGAGAGGAGATGAAGCTTCAGGAACGTCGAGGAATATAACACTAAACAATCTCGCTTTATTTGGCGCCGAAGAGAATAGCGTAATCTCGTTTAAAGAAAGCAGATCGACACCCTGTGTTAGTATCACAGGTATATAGATATCGTGATCACTTCTTACTATATAGTAGGACTTGGTCTTAGGTTTTCTAGTTAATATTGCTTAGTATTCTAAGTAGTATTATAGGGGCAAAGAAGAGTTACGCTCTTTACTAACTAAGCTACAGGTAGTTATATAAGCTACGCGAGGTTATATGACTATAAAGTCTTTCACTATGTTCCCTATATTCTAATACTAGTAACTTCTCTTTTATTACTAGTATTATCTATTTAGAATTAGGGATGCTATTATTTTCTCTTATATTATATAGTCTATTATACCTACTATTACTTATATAATATAGGTCTTAGTCTTCCTAGCCTAAAATGCAGAAATATTAAAGGAAAACGTAATATAGTTAGTAAAGTAGTTTATAAAGCGGCTATAGATTAAATTAACTAATAAGGAGCATGCAATCGTGGTTAAAAAATAGATAAGAAACTAATAAGAAAGATTCTTAAGTATACTTAAAATCTAGCTAAAAAATCGCTATAAAAATATATATAGAAATGCGTTTTTAGCGCTATTTTTATTACTATAGGTTTAATGCTCCTCGCTTTACCTAGCCTTCTATATAAATAGTAAGGCTATTTATATTAATAAGAGTCTCTAATAACTTATTAGGGTTTATCTTTATTATTATATTAGAGGGATTATCTTTACTATTAATCTAGCAAATCTTATAGAGCTCTTATTTCTTATATACTTCGCGCAATTCTATAATATTAATTATAAAGCGTTTCTCCTTTATTATACTAAGCTTAATAAGGCATTTATAGAGGGAATATAAGTTAGTATAAATAACTATCTTAATTAAGAGTATTCCTAACTCTTAGGTAATATGCTTAAGGGTGGAATTAATAACTATTCCTATATCTACGCCTGCTACAATACTATAGATCTTAGAGGTAAGGCTACTTCTTATTACTCTTGCTCTTTATTAAGCTTTAATGCATTATATTTCTAGTTATAGTAAACTTATCTTCTACCTTATTTAGCTTATTATTAGCTAGAATAATAATATAACCTAACTAGGAACTTAAATCTTTATTATTAGCTAATAATCTATCTATAAAGATAAATAATTAAGCTATAGTTAAGTCTAGAGAAATATAGCGCAGGCCTTATTTAAGGTTATTTATCTACTACTTAATACGCTTATTAACTATAGCTATCTTAATCTTATTAGATTACTAGTATTATACTATAATAGAGAGGTTAAATATAGCCTTAGATTAATAGATTAAAGTAATATAAGTAGCTTAAGCTTGCTATTAAAGATATATTTATTTATAATTATCTATCTTAGTATTAATAGTCTTAAGCTTCTTCCCTTAGTCCTTCTATTAGCTTTTCCTTAGGCTTAGCTCTTAAATTTGCCTTCTTTAGCTCTTAATCTTCTAATTCGGCAAACTTTGCATTATATAAGATAATAGTATTATTAGTCTGCATTCCTATAATGCTAATGCCTTAACTATTTTAGGTGATTAATGTCACAGCTCACACATAAGACCAGAAGAAGAAGTCGAGGAGGTGGAAGAATGCCAGTAATAGGCTCTTCAATAACGAGAATAATAGACTAAGGAGGGAAGAAGGGAGTGGGAAGCAGTT
>QGMF01000982.1:0-12170 GCA_007821475.1 Lachnellula arida
AGCTCGAGGCTTGAGGAGAATGGTTCGGAAACGTCGAAAATATATCTTCGGCCATATCCTCATCTTCATCTTCATCTTCAGAGCTCGAGGCTTGAGGATCATTTCGTGCATTGGGATCTTGTTGAGGGGAAAGGTTCAGAGACGTCGAGAATATGTCTTCGGCTATCTCTTCATCTTCAGAAGCTTGAGAATCATCTCGTGCATTGGGATCTTGCTGGGGGGTATGGTTCGGAGACATCGAAGGTATATCTTCGGCCATATCTTCATCCTCAGAGACGTAAAGATAGTCCCGTTCGTTGGAATCTTGTGGGGGGGTAGGCGTCCGAAACATCGACCGCATATCTTCATCTTCCGAGACTTGAAGATAATCCTGTGGGTCGTAAGTTGTCATATCAGTTCCCTCTGGGTTGTCCTCCATATAGATATCGTAGTCGACATCAGGGAAGACAGGCGGGGGATGAGGTTCCTCAACTATCGGCTTCGGCAACTTCTGCCAACGCATCATGTAGACTGTGTATATGGTGTCGAGGTGTTTTTTGCAGGAGAGTTCCAGTCCTCCTGGCTGTCTAACCAAGCACGACTTCTTCATAGTCAGCGCCTGTTGAGTTCCGACAACCTCTAGCATGCTTTTCTCCGGGATCAGAACGATCTCTGGACCACGTCGTACACTGTTTTGAAATCCATAGAAGCCCGTTCCCTTCACCCTCTTTGATCCCCTAGAATGGTTGCTGATGACGGCGAATATGTGGATGTATGAGGGCCAAGGCACTGGCTTCTCACATTGAAGACGTCGCTGCGGCGCTTTCCCACCAACCTGGTCTTTGAATTGGTCGAGGATATTTTGGGACTCGTCATCGTTGTCGACCTTCCTTTTGTACTGTTGGACCTCGTTGCAGCATAGGATCTTCGAGAGGTTGTTTTTTGAAGATGGCGAAGAGTCTTTAGCAATGTTGAAAATATTCGGGTTCGTGGTATTGGGAGACATGTCTGCTGGGGGTTGAAAGGATGCCATTACGTTGGAGGGACGTGTTTTGTGGCGATTGTTTTATAAAAGGTTGTGGTGTGGTGTAGCTGTGGGTTGGTGTAGAGGGGACTGGAAGGTGAATCGGTTATGGTAGGCAGTCGCTCGTTTGGGAAGGAATGATGGAGGAGAGGAGAGAGGGGAGGCTTAATAAGCGATGCGTAAACAATACCTAGCTCAACAGAGTCAATACATCTGCATTTATTCTGAAAAGCCAAGTACCTTTTGTCATGATAAGGTAAGTGATGTTCTAGGGCTATTGGAAGACCTAAATCAAGGAGCGAGATCCTAGGAGTGCGTGGGATATGGAGGTGCATACCGAGACTTCCAGATCAGTTGAGATTCTGCGCCTACATAATTCTCATTTGGGATAAGCCCCTGAAAATCACAACCTTCTAGTCAGCTCTAGAGACTCTCATTGCGTTAGCTGTCCCCATTCACCAGTATTTGGAAAGCACAGAGTATACCTGGGTGTGGGGTTCGCAACTTTGTGTTGAAGTATCATGATGCTTCGCTGCATTTGGGCAACCAAATGGTTACGAACTGGAAATGAGGACAAGGAGGACAAGCTTGCTTGAAATCCTAACGAACCGCAAATTCGGGAATATAATATTCAGAAAGAAAAGTGCATGCAATTATGGCTCAAATCGCGTTGTTAGAGACATAATCAGTACACTGGCACACTGGCTTGGGTAGAAATCTTGATCATTGAATTAGAACGCTTTATTTGTTCAAAGAAAAACCATAATGCGGTCGACACTGCTTTTTCTGTTTGTTGTGTTTACTTTGAAGATATTTCGTCCTCCAGCAAGTGCTCGAAGATGTTACACTTTACGAGAAAGAATGCTTAACTAAACCATTCTTCTTATCAGGCATTACACTTTCACGTGTTTGCTTAGGCAAAGCGCTTGAGGAAAATATATCAAAAAAAAGCTTGCAGCATCAAAGAGACAACCAATGATTTTATACATGATGCTTAACAGCCTCGTCATTGAAATAATGCTGCATCTCCGTTCCTGCCTTTTCATACCCACATTTAACATAAAACCCTTCATTCTTTGCAGAGCAGTCAAGGATAGTCTTTAAAGAAAGAAAAGAAAACATACTGTTAGCACTTCTCCATTAAAAAGACACGAGACATACCTTGTAACACCCAACATCTTTCGCGATGGAGTCTAAAGCTTTCAGCATCTTAACACCTAGCCCCTTGCCCTGCTGATCGGCTTTGATACCAATGTCTTCGATATGTCCTTGAATTCCCAATTTGAATAAACTTTCCATCACATCACCTCATTAGCCTCTATTTCAATTCCCTTTCCCTTCTCCCCCACTATTACAAGGACAGCAAAAGTACTCACAACTTCCTCTCCACAACCAGCGTCCCCGTCCCCACAATCCTCTTCTCTCCCCTATCCCCATCATCCCCAACCTCCACAATAACAAGCACAAAGTAAGTCCCCCCACACCTGGCCAAGTAATCGAAACGCTCAATCCATTCTTCCTCACTTATATCGCCGATATGCGCTAGATCTGCCAGGACGTCGAGATGGCCGAGTTTGTAGTCCGAGCGCCGTAAAGAGCGGAATGTATAGCCGGTGGGTAAGAGGGATTGGATTGATGGGGTGATTATGGAGGATGGGATGAGAGTTTCGGTGTAGTGCAGAGACATGTTGGATATTGGGTGGTTGTGAAGAGGTGAGGTGACATGAGGTGAGGTGAGGTTGTCGAATGACGATGTGGGGTTATAGTACGCCCCCACTTCCGAAACCCGGGGATTAGGTTCGGCCTACTGTAAGGCCTTGGAACAGCATTAAACTCTCAAAGATCATTATTTTTTTATAATTATCGAGAATTCCTTTAGATGTAGGACCTAGGCTTTTACAAAAAGTACTCCTAACTACTACTATAGAGTATCATGTTGCCCACCAGATTGTTCTTGTAGTCTGAACAGCTGAGTACAATGTAACTATTACGGTTGGTACAGCCCGTTGGGTATTTACCGGACTGGTACTACCTAGGCCTAGGGTACTTGCAGCAGGCTTGGTGGGGTATGAAGGCCTAGCGTTGTGCCACCAATATAGGGGCCCTACCGGCTCTGGACCTCACTTCACGCAACAACCCGGAATCCTACGGCGATGGCATAACTACCCAAGTGGGCAGGCCATCGACATCAAACACCACATGACGCGACGTTGAAATTATTTACTCTCCTTCCATCTCTTCTTTTCTGCATCTTTCAAGTCTGTTGTTGCATTGTCTCGGGAGTATGGAGTGCACGTTACGACTGTTAAATTGTGTCCTACGCAGTCATGGCAGTCTGTCGAAGAATCCTCTTCTATCCGTGATCTATATAGAAGCGATATGGATTCACTTGTTATCTCTTGTTATCTCATGTTTATCATTTTGCATCATTCATCTACAATTTCGTTGTCCAAATTTCATCATGTTCGCAGCATCAACTACTTGGCCTCCATCGAGGATCACAGCCATCATATTGCTCTCCTCCATCTCAAGCCTCGCGTCCGCACAAACAGATAACGGCAATGAATGCTCCTGCTTCCAAACAAATGGCTCATCATCTGGCTACTTCACCTCTCACCGTTTCCTCGACTACAGAAACGTCCCAGCAGTATCCCCAGAAGTTCCCGCCCTACTCCCCAATATCACAAACGCAACCAATGCCTTCGCGACCTCGGATTTCTTCACCAACGACGCGTGGAGAAACGACTGGGCTATCCAGAACTGGAACAACAGCGACGATGTAGCTTCGGGCGATTCACCAACCCTACGAGTCAACTCCCCAAACAACATCTACATCGGTACATACACCCGCCACCTCACCTCTCCCCCCACACCACCTCATCACTAACCCACCCTCCCCAGAGAAAAGCAACGACACCGACCCCTCCTACACAACCTTCCTCACCCTCCGCACCGCCCGCCTCCCCACCTTCCAATCAACCGCCGAAATCGACTCCACGGAAAAAAACTACCACTACCTATCCGCGCGCTTCCGCGCCCGCGTGATCGGCTCCCCGGGCGCCTGCGCAGGCATATTCACGTACCGGCACGCCTCCAGCGTGCAAGAAGCCGACATCGAGATCCTGACGCGCGCGCCCGCAACGCGGTCCAATACACGAACCAGCCGTCGCAGGACGCGCCGGAAGCGACGCGCAACGTGACGATTCCGCAGGGACGGGACTGGACGGCGTGGAACACGTATCGGGTGGATTGGATGCCGGGGATGAGCAGTTGGTATGTGGATGGGGTCAGCGTGGCGGAGATTGGGTTCCAGGCGCGCGGGATCCGGCGGGGCTGTGTGTTAATATGTGGAGTGATGGGGGGGTGTGGACGGGGAATATGAGTATGTACGATGAGGCGTTCTTGCAGATTCAGTGGGTTGAGGTGGTGTTTAATACTAGTGGGCCGTATGCTGGGCCGACGGGTAAGAGGGAGATCGTGAAGAGGAAGGGCGAGAAGGAGAAGGGGTGTAAGGTTGTTTGTGGGGTTGATGAGGGGGTCAATGTCACGGGGACGCCGGCAGTGTTGTCGAGTAACGCGGGCGTGGCTTGGAATGGCAAGGGAAGTCTGGTCTGGGTTCCTTTTGTGTTGGTTGCTGGGACGGTGTTTGGATGTTTTTAGGATGCGGGTTGGCATATTCCGTAGCCCTCAGCTGTTCGGCGGGTCCAAAGTACATGCGTTTGGCATATGGCGTTCCTCTGCATGCTGGGCGAGGCGAGGTAAATGAGATCATTGCTTGGATGTCAAAACTATTCAGGATCACTTCGTAGATCTCTCACACAAAAGAACTCTGTTCTATATCAGCGCTTTTGATGGTTAATTAACTGAACTAAACTAGTAAGATAAAGCTTGAACTAGGTAGATTTCTTCGACTAGTTAAGAACTAGTGGTTCTTCACTAGCACCTAACTAATAAAGAACTATAGTTAACTAGCAGTTTGCCCTACTGAAGATGAAGTACAAAGCGCCTTTCTCGACGGCGATATCAGCTATGATTTTGGGCATGGGCATGTGGAGAAAGAAAGTCTGCTGATTTGATGAGAACTTGAGCGGGAAACAGCGACTTGATGGCTTTATGCTTTTCTGAGCTGACAAATAGGGGTTTCGAAATGAAGCTATTCGCGGAAATATGCAACGACCGATCACTCCTGACCCAGCGCAAGCGGAGGAATTTTAGAGACAATCGCATTCGCTTCTCCTTAACAAAAGCAAAATAACGTGCAGTCGGAACAAGTCTAAAGAAAATACTGCTATTCGTAACCATAAACGCGAAGCGGACGCGATGATCCCGGCCACCGTCGAATATGCCACAATCACAAAGATGTGAAATAGTATGAGATCACTGAGATTGCCTATATCGTTTCTGGGGGTATCGGAGAGCAGTTATGTCCTAAATCAAAAGCCTACGCTATGAACCGCTCAAGTCTGCTTTACCCAAGTGAGGAAGCCCTAAAAATGGGCTTGCAAGTGTCAATGTTTGCAATTGCGGGTCAGGTCATACGGCCTCATCTTTTGCTGCTACAAACCAAATAACGGCGACACATGGTTCTCGTCCCAGCAAATATGGACATTGGCCGCTTTGCAAGCTTCAACCATCTCACGATCGCCTTCTTCGCTTTCTAAAGTATGGATTTCCGGATCCATCCAGGGACCATGTTGCCAAAATACTATTGATCGTAGTCCTGTGAATCGCGTCGCCTTATTCTTGACAATTTCGCAAATAAAGGCACCCAACTCCCCCGGATGAAGGTCTACGTCATTGTCATCAGGGTCAAATGAGAAGTAGCTCGACCAGTGATGATAATCATAACTTATCTCGATTTGCAGCTCTTCAAGAGTAGGCGGAAGAATCTTCGATATCGCCGTGGTGGAAACGGAGATACCACGATCATTCGCTTCTTCCTGGGAGATGAACAGGAAACTGAGTGGGAGCCCAATATATTTGAGGTTGGTGAACAGATGAAGGTCGATGGTTTGGGTTGGCTCGAACCCGCTTGCGTCACCTTCGTAATCACCGTAGATGAACAGTTCTTCAAGGTTGCGTTCTTGCGATCGGAGGGCGACACCGAATTCTCGCGCTGATAGTGCAGTTCCATTTGAAAGCACAAGGTCGAAGAAATTATTGGAAATGTCGGAAAGTCGGAGCTCGTAACGTAGAGATTTCAGAGCTTTTGGCCACGACAGAAGCTTCGCCAAGCCCTGATCTGCTGGAACCGTGCTGGTGAGGAATAAGGATGTAATGCTTGAGGTGCCTGATTTTTCACCGCTGTCCTGTGTAAAGAAATTCCAATGCCGAACGCCAGATAAACAGAGGAGTCTGATGTTAGGAAGGTCGAAATACGAATGGATATCCTCTTTGTACGCGCGGTTCAGAAGATCTCCACTTTGGCCGTCGATTTCGCTGTTTTCAGGGATCTCTACTTCCAAGCAGCTGGGAGCAGAGAGGAGTGCTTTGTTGTGGTGAAATGTGCAAAGCGTGCACTTCAGATGGAGGTATGAAAGCGAGGGCCGCAGAATCCGGATCATCGAAAATACGGCCTCCTCTTGATTGGGCTGACAAGTAATGGACGCACCAACGACATAGGACCGCAACCGTTCAGACTTGGTGATGGTGCGGAGAAAGAGGGACGAGTCAAATATGCGTGTAGCATAAGAAGGGGGCTCGCCCAAGTGCTGATATCTGCTTCTCCAGTGCGGGACGTTGGGTCGTCGCTCATTGCTTCCCCACAGATAAACATATCGGTAGAGCCGAGAAGTTGAGCAGCGATGGAGGGCTTTTGACACGGCTGTGAGAGAGAGCAGAGTGTCGTTGGGGACGTATGACAAAACGTCTAAAATGAGGTCATCGGGCAGTGTTGAAAGTCCTGTCATGTTCAATATTCAGCAATGAATGAATGCTGCAGCCTTGGAGTACCAGCTGAGGACTTTGATGCCGGCGGGTGGTTACAGAATTGATGTTTACACCGAAGCGATCGAGCAAGAATCAGTGTGGTGTTGGAGTGGAAAGGAGCAAAGGCGCTAGTGTGTCTTTGCTTGCAGTAGTGGGGCGAGCCCCCCCTATTCCTGCTTACCTACGAAGGGGTAAGAATCTACCAGAGGGAGTTCTGGGTTTTGAGTTGCCACAGTTTGATCTGTTGGATCTATATATAATTCCATGCCGGCATAGCATTGGCAGATTTGCGAAGAATATTACACCCTACGCGCGCTCGCGAAATTGTACATACGGACCATCCTTCCAACTCGTAAACGAGTCTTTCAACTGATACTCTTCCGTTCTCTGTCTCCCCCACTCAGCATCCGGACTTCCTTCTCCGACTCTCAAGCCCTCAGCCAACCTCATATCATACATGAACACCGCTCTCGCCAAACTCTCGCTCAACTCGGTATACGCCAGCCCCTTGCCAATACATCCTCTAGGCCCAACACTGAAGGGACAAAAAGCCGATTGGGCAACAGCGACAGTCTCCTCGGTTACTTCAGGAGAGGAAGCGGCGATCCAGCGCTCAGGGCGGAATAGGAACGGTGCGGGGAAATATGCGGGGTTGTGGTGGAGCGTGTAGTGAGGTGTCCCGACTACGATGCCTTCGGGAACATGCACGCCGTCGATATCGATTCCACCGGCCAGGACTTCGCGGGGAAGGATGCCGCCGACGGGTGGTGAGAGACGCATTCCCTCGTCGATGACAGCTCGAAGGTATTTGCATGAGTTGAGCGCAGGACCAGACTTGATATCCTCAACTTCCGCAAACGTCGATCGGATCTCTTCGGTTAATTTCTGGAGCGTTCGGGGATTGTGAGGGAGATAGAAGAACGCGGACGCTAGTGCGGCTGATGTTGTGTCTGAGCCAGCGATGATGAGGAGGTTACTCTCGCCCCAGAGTTCTTGTGGCGAGAACCCCTTTCCAGTCTCTGGATCCCGCGCGTTGAGTAGGTAGTAGAAGAAGTCTTTCCTGTCCGTCTCAAGTCCAATCTTGCTTCTCTCGCTCGCTTGGGCCTTGCTATACGCCATATACTGCATCCTCATGTTATAGATCTTGCTGAAGAGGACTTTATTCAAACCCAGCGTCTTGATCATAGGATTTGTGCCCAACTTCTTCTGTCAGCTTCAGGCGTGTATTGTCAGGACAGATGTTTCTTACAATCAAATGCATATGCGCCGCATTTCCAATCAGATCAATGACATGCCGATTCTCCTCATGCTCAAGCATCTCAAACGCCTTCCCGAAACACAAGTCTCCCATGACATCGAAGGTCAGGTAATTGCACCAATCCGCCATATTCTGCGGCACACTCCAGCCTTTCTCCCCTTTCGTCTCGCCAAGCCGAGAGCAAAACGTCCTCACGTTCCCTAGAATATACTTCTCCATACTCTTAATCGCGCCATCAGAAAAAGCATGACTTAGGACCCTTCTCTTGCGCGCATGACTAGCTTTATCAATACTACTGTGCGTGTTGTACGTATCTTTCGTAGGCGGAAATACAGAATAGAATTGGGACTTCTGGACGTTTGCTCGATGGCCGTATATTGTTTTTAGGGCCGTGTTTGAGTTAAAAGAAAGAGAGTTTGGGCCGAAACGGACGATGTGACCGTAGGTCTCGTGACAGCGCCAGAACTCGAGATGCCGGTCACCCTTCCAGGCATGGTACACGGAATGCCAGTCTGTTATTTTGGCGAGGAAGGGTCCTGGGTATCTAGAGAGCGGGTGGAAATAGAGGCGATAGATTGTTAGGAGGATTAACTGTAGGTTATTAGGAATGCCAGGGAGATACAATGGGGTTTGGACACTTACATATCCTGAGAATACCGCGAAAGCCCCAGCAAAGACGGAAAATACGAGGCCTATAAGGCCGTTTTCCATACGTAGCGAGAACATTTCGAGGTTCCTTTGATAAAAAGCAAGATGGAATGTAGTCTTCTGCCAGAAGTTGTTCCCTTGGATTAGACCTATTTCACGAATCCATAAGATGCCTATCGTCGACAAAGGTTAAGATTCCTTGAACAGAATGAATACATGTGCAACGAGGAGTAAAAAGAACACAGAACGGTCTTTAGCATGATCTTAAGTGCGGTGCTTTTATCATGCTTATGATGATAGAGTATGCCGACACAAGCCGTATAACAAAGCCAACCCCACACTGGACTTTGCGTCACAGCCAATAGACCATGGCAGTGAGATGCGGAGTACGCGGGGTGAGGTTCCGCTAAAGCGGAAAATCGGATGAGATACAGTATAAAGAAGGTGGCTTCTTGGAGCAGTTCCCGTCTTTTGACTAGGTACGGTAGTATGGTATGGCAAGACCGTGACCGTGTCAGGCAAACAAGCCGGATCCGAGAACCTTTTGCCGAGTCATGTGACTGGATAGCCATAGGCAGGTGACTTTGCCCTATTCTGGTCACAGTCAGCCTTTTTTGTTGCATGTCGCACTTTATGGGCAGCATGAGCTGCATGAGCTGCTTGCATGAGAGTCAAATTGGCTTGATCTGGCTTGAATTAGCGGTCAAGCATAACGTCCGTGCATATTACACATTTTTTGAATTGGGGTGAAGTCTCAACTGCAGCAAGATGTGTATCTACGTACTGGTATTATTTTACGTGGCACTCTTTGAGCCTGAGTTTTAGATATAACTGGCCCTTTGTATGAATAATATCTGGTTTTGTTTTTCGCTTTCAAATACTGGAATGCTTACTAAGAAGCCGTTGGTACAGTAGCTCGGATTGTCCGGATAGGGTATTAAAAGCTCAATGCGTATAACTTTAATTATACATTTAATCCAAGCTCAATATATAATCAACATAAATGTATGTCAAAAATGTTTTCTTGTGACTAACATATGTTCATATTCCACAGTACCGGCAGTCATCATCTCTATAAATAGATTCGCAGTGCACACTGTACTTAGCGTAGCGCAGTCACGGGCCAAACCTAAACGTAGCGACACTCAGTTCAATCAAGAAAACAACAACCACCTCACCATCCTCACATCACACCTCCCACTATGGACCGGAGTCACAACATCAATGATTATCCAGAAGTCGTGCCCGCCAGCCACACACTCCAAGAGCAGGACCTCGGAGCCGCGCCCCGGCAATATGCACCCTACCCGCCTGATGGCGCCCCATCTGCCCCAGACTCAGACCCTTTCGCCGCCTCATCGCTCCCCAAACACGTAGATTCGACTCCTCACCAACAGTACCACCACCAATACAATCACTCCCTAGACTTCCCACCGCCGCCGGTGGCGACGACGCAAAAAGAACCCTTTATGAAAAGTCAATGGAACAAGCAGTCCTCGCTGCTGAACAAGAAATTGAGCAAGAAATGGCAGCGGAGACTTTACTGGTTAGTCACGTGACTCCATCTGACTTGCCCCCATCTCTCTAACACGACACGACATGTAGGATGGTGCCTCTAGGCATACTGGCCATCGTGTTCTCTGTGTTATTTGAGGTCTATAAAAAGGATTTTGAGCGCTGGGTTAAACCGCTAACGGACTGGATGCGGGAGAGGGAGGCGTGGTCCTGGACACTGCCGACGGCTATTTTGGTGATTCTTAGTTTCCCGCCGTTGTTCGGACACGAGATTGTGCAGCTTATTGTTGGCGTAAGTTCTGAGTTTGGAGTTCAAGTTTGGATTGATGAACTGACGGCGCTGATAGCTGACATATCCGCTTGGCGTTGCTATTGGGATTGCGTGTGCGGGGGCTGTTCTTGGAGAAGCGGCATGCTTGTGAGTCTCTAGCCTGTTCACGCAGAGTTAATGGCGACTGGAACTAATTTTGCGCCAGTATTGTCTTCAAGTATATGTTCACCGGGTACGTTCACAAGAAAATCGACCAACAGGTCAAGTGGGCGGCCGTTGCTAGAGTCGCCCAGGAAGCTGGCTTCCGTGGTGTGTTGGTAATCCGATACAGCATCGTTCCCCCGCGTAAGTACATCCATCCCCACAGCTGTGCGAGACGACTAACGACGTATCTATCTACAGATCTTGCGAATCCTCTCTTTTCATGCACAGGCATGACATTCTGGGTCTACATGGCCACCGTCATACTCTCCCTCCCCAAATCCATGGTCTTCGTCGCTCTCGGATCGCCCAGCTCCGAGGGCTCGAAAACCGCGAAATGGGGCAAGGTTGTTGCGATTGGCATCGTAGTGTTAATAAGCGGTATGGCTCATCTCCATCCATTCACCATTATGCGTGCCATCTTACTAATAACTCTGCCTCTGCAGTATTCGCCAGCTGGTGGATCCGCAAGAAGATGGTCGTTGCTACGAAGGACATCAAGAGGGAGCGGGGAATAGCCGGCGGCGACGACGAAGAGTACGAGATGCTGACGCCGCCTGTACGTGCAGATGCGGACGATACGTCGTACCTGGGTGTGGAAGGTACGGCGCCGGGTACCTATGTTGCGGGAACGGCGAGGGCGAGATAGATAGGATATGATAGGTAATGATAACGAGGTCATGGAGTAGCGCTGCATTCGGTTTGGGATATACCCGGATTTTCAACACGTAGCGATTTATTGTGCACACTGCGCACTTCTCATTGACGTACACGCCAAATTCCTTTGATAAAACAATTTGAGAAACGTATTATACTCACTTCCTCTTCTGCGTCTTATCCCTCCGCCTCCACTCTTTCCGTTTATATTCTCTTGTCGGAACAATTCCCCCTTTTTCCCCCTCTTTCTCGCCTACTCCAACATATCCGTATCGCCATCACAGCGGAGAGGATCTAGACCTAAACCTGCACTCAAAACTGTCGAACAGAATACTTAGCTCAGCTCATAGGTATAGTTATAATCACCGCAGTCAGGTACGACGTGACGAGGCTGACCTACAAACCTAACGTACGGAATGTAGCTTGATAGTCCACTTACCGGTAGCCCAAATGTTCGTCGATTCGTGTAGGTACTGTATGTGAGTACTGGCCAGATGGGGATATAGGATTGGTTGGTATATACTGTAGGGGGTGTTGCTGTTGCGCATGTAGGGAAAGGGAGTACGGAGTAAGTATGATGGAACGTCGCGTGTTGGATGGTGCGTTAGAGCGGGAGAGCGGGGTTTGTGATGAGGTTGACTGGTTTATACGACTATGGGGTGGACAAGGTGGATGAGAAGTTGTGAGGG
>QGMF01000983.1:0-12138 GCA_007821475.1 Lachnellula arida
AATTAAGTGTTGTTCGTGGGTCTGTCGGGTCTTGATAACAGGTTGATGGTGATGGGGGCTTTAGATCGGTGTGCTTAGTTATTGATAGAATGTGAATGGGATTGAGGATGAGTGGAGTCGAGTGAGTGATGAGGCAATGGATATAAGATGATGGATTGTTAAATCGGTGGTGTGGGTGGGTTGTTGTATACTGCAGTTGAGGGGGATTGCTTACTTGCCTGTCTACTTGCAAGTGTGCGGTTGGAAGTCGTTTTGATTCACGCTCTGGGTTTCTGGGTTTTTGGGTTTCTGGGTAGCTGAGATTGAGGTTTTCTATATTTGCGCTGTAGTGAGGATTACGATCCAGTAAAGATATTTTACATTCCATTCCCGGAGTGACGAACTCAGGAGAGAAGATACATGCGAGTTTTCCCTTGTTTCCCTGCTCTGCCGTGAGCCAATCCTCGATCCTTGAAATTGGCTTTGTGTATTTTACTTACGCTCTCTCGTTAGAATGCGTTTTAGATTCCTGATACAGGAGGATGAGAACTTTTGATCTGGATCGGATCGGATCGGGGGTTAGAAGATGTTGGGGATGCTTTTGAAAAGTACCGTTGTAGTTGGCTGTTTTGAGATAAAGAGGGGATTTGGATAATTAAGGAGAATTTAGTAAGATTATAGCGGTTCGAGTGAATGCAAATGCGCGGGAGGATTTGCTGTCAAGTTTTTTGGGATGCATGTAGTGTGACAGCAGTAAGCAGTCTGAGTCTAGTACTTGTTGTTGTCTTAGTTTTATGCTTTTCCAGAGAAAGCTAGGTTGGGAAAGGCGGGAGATGTATATGCATTTGTTTTTCAAGCGGGTTTAAATTATTACTGCTCGCTCTGAATCCTTGATTTTTTGAGAGATAGTGTTGTTCCCTTTGATTGCTGTAGGAAGGTGTAAACTCACGTAATATATAGATTTTCACCTATTCTTACTCAAGTGACTGGTATTTTATCTCCTCTTTTCGCGCTGAAGAAGCGGGGATCCGGACTTGGAAGTTAGATAGATATTAATAAGTACTTAAATCGTTCCCTCTACGTAGTTTTCGTAGCCTTAACTTCAAGAAATGCGAAAAGAGAGCTCGAAGCCCTGACGGAATGTTTCGAAGATGAGTGGTTTTTCTCTCGCATGTTCTATTATGTCTGAGTGTTTGGCTTCTGTAGGACTGGGTTGAATGGTGGCTTGTTTACGGAGTAGAGGGAATGCAATTGCTGTCACGGTGATCTTTACTGTCAAAATACTATTTCGTTCGTACTCACAGGAATATAATCTCAAGAATATATGTCTATGTCTCTGTCTTGGAGGACTCGGGAAGTCGGAGTTTTGCTCTGTTGATCCAATAATGTATGATTTCTATGCTTTAAAGCACAAGTTTGTCTCTTGTTGGTGTTGCGAGTCGTGCGTACTAGCGAGTTTCTATCCCGAAAAGTAAGTCGTTGTAGGATGACCCTTATATAGCCTTTATTGTACATGTAGTTGCGGATGGGTTTTTGGATCACTTTTTCTTCTCACGATTTGGTACGGAACTTGAATAGGTTGGCCGAGCTAATTAGATTTGCATTTAGATTCCCACTTCCTTAATTCCCTAGTTTCGGACCTGTTAATTGTATATTTACCAGCAAATCGAGACAAGAATTTAAGCTTACAACGCTCATGGAAATCTAGTTCGTTACTGCTACATTGAAACTATATGTAGATTGTTATAATTCAACCCAATTTTCTATCTCCAGCAGTTCCGCTCTCAAGCTACTCGCTCCTTTATCTTTAGTTGAAACCAACACGTGCCTAGACCGCTTATTGCGTCCCCTATTGCTGCCTGTCCATTCTAGCCGTCCAGCAGCACAATCCATAGACTCTAATATTCTTTTCCCCGTCTAAGCGGAGATAGTTCTCTGATCACGGAAAGAGCCTGCTGCGTGTGCTCCCTCGCAGGCCTGCTTTGAATACGCGAACATTTTTAGACCAGCATTATCACCATTAATACCAATTTCCGTGAGACTTCTCTTATGGGAAAGAAGCAATGTACAGAAATTTCTGTCAAGAGCCGCGAGCGGTCAGTGGAGTAGCTGCTGTCAAATAATTTTCTCAGTCATTAATTAATATATACATACGGCTCAACTAATAGAAAGAACTGCTCTTCAGAACTCAAACGCTGCAAAATAGATAGTGCGTATAAGACGTGATATACGAGCTTCTGGGAGCTTGAGTCTAGACTGATGGGATCCCATTATATACGTATATCCCATCTTGTTTGGTTTGTCGACTTGCACAATTCCTCTACGCCCCCAAGATCTTTTATACATAAAGTCATTCCGCAGGGTACCTTGAAGCAAGCCCCATTAAGCGCGGGGACCTTAGACTGAACAAATGATAGCCTAGTTCCTCGCACCATGAATATAATATCTGCAGTTCAAAACCATAAAAGCCCGGGAAAGTTTCCTAGCATAGATAGGTTCCAGATCCCAAGCAAAGTATATCCTCATCTCCACAGCGCATGCCCAAGTATCGCTTAACCAACAAGTCCACAGGTTTAATTTTCTCAAGTACTGTAATATACCTTCCAGATGCAAAATCCCCCACGTGGTGAAAAGTAGATTCGGAATCGCAAATACCTGCCCTTCAAATATCGAAATCTGTTTAGAGAATAACAATAACTACAATCTTCATCTTGACAGCAAGCATATAAAGTACAGTAGCTGGTTTCTAATCATGAAAGAAAGCACTTGCTTCTTTCTACCACTTAGTCACGAAGCGAAGCGAAGCCTGAATTTGAATCTGAATCTTGAAATTCTTGGGAAGCTGTGTGAGAGACCTTCGGTAGAGTAATGTATTCAACTATGAAGGAGAGGTGATTGTAGGAGTACAGAGGATGAGAAGCTGAGGAGGTCAGTCATAAGGACCTCCAGTAGCTGACTCGAACGTAAAAGTATGTCCATCCCCACAAGCTGTTCCTAGTCTTCTTAACATCTATACGAATAGTCTTCGCAAATACCGAGCTGCTGATCTCTGGCCGCTAAGCGGAAGGTATACCGTATAGGGAAGGTGTACGCTATAGTCAGCGCCGTTCGAGTATTAGAACACGCCAACAGCAAAAGACAGACACATAATATACTCGGCTCTACAGCTCACCGTGAGCTCGACCACCTTCGGCGTTGCGTTGCGATCGGGATTCTGGTATGCCTGCGAGGAAGGTAGAGTATCAGCAGCCTATGCTGATGAGTAGCTGATAATGAATTGATTAAATCATACCTCTAATTACAAGCTTAAGAAACTCTAATATCTTTCACTTCACGAGAGATAGAAATTTCTTTGACAGCAAAGATGATTTTGACAGCAGGACATACGTACACGCCTCAGCTTCCATTCCAGGGAAGAAATGCACAGCGCTACTTACCCCGTAAACTTCCATTTCCAGATCCAAATACATCTCTTTCCCAACATACCTCTAGTATACCTACCAATTGCACAACCCATTTCCTTAAAGCCACTAAACCACTCAATGTCTTTCCTCTGTCCCTACCGTCCTGATCATACCACGGCAAAAGAGTCTGTAGAGCCTATTTATATCCTACTCCTAGCTATAGGGAAACCTGGCACACATTTCCTCGTGTCCGTGCTCGTGCGGTTGGAAAGACGAGGGGATTATCGGAGGGGTGAATGAATCGTGCTTGAAGGCAGATCGGTTGTTTTGATTAACTCCACGCTTCATGTTGGTTTTGCTTGGGCTTAAGAGTATGTGAGAGGCGTGGGCGTGTTATGGAAGTAGGGCCGGCTTGGCTTGTTAATAAGTAGGTTGGCGAGAGAAGAAATTGTGGTGTGCTGTTATACGGAAAGATGGGTGGATTGAGTTTGAGTTTGCTTTTGAGGTTTGTTTATTTGCTTGATTAGGTCCTTAATTTGACATTTCTGGGTTGAACAATATGGGAACATGGAGCGAGTACCGGGTGCAAAAGATAATATAACGGCATGCAATATCACTTGATATCCCGCAATTTCCTGTTCCTGGTAGCATAACTGGCTCTGGAAAGAAGCTGAGGGCGTTTTGGCAGCACTTGCTTGCAGGGAACGAGTTTTAAATGGGATTATTGAATTTCAGGTATTTGAAATCTGGGTCCTTCAGGGCATAATAATTTGTACATTTCCGGCATCGTCATTCGGATTTCTAGAAATCGGGTTGAAACGCAAATGGGTGTATTGTACAAGGTGTGCTTGGAAAGGAAAGCCTGACCCGATTAATCTATCGTGGCATACGTCCAGGACGCCGTATCCTCCCTTCAAACCCTGAACAAATACGTAGGAAAAGCGCGAAGATATTTTAAGGTTCGTGAAATCCAGACTCGCGTTGTTTCGAGGGAACTCTGGTGACATAGGGTGAGGTATGCAGTGGAGTAAGAAGTCTCGTGGCGTTCGTTGGGAGCGAAGCCGTTTATTAGACTTGCTCTGCGCCCCATCCACCGTCTGCTTCCCTGTAGTTTTGAGATTCGTTAGCCATGGTGATTCTTGGTGTATAGACAAATGTCTAAGTCGGGAGAGGGTATCGGTGTTTGCGAGCATACCTCATGTTTTGAGGGGGTTCGATCGATGGGACGAACTCGAGAGCGATATAGGCAATACCAACAAGAGCAATGACGCTCCCGAAAATATCGTTCGTGATGTGCTCGTCGAAGAGGACTGAACCGACGAAAAGGTAGACTACATGATATCAGTTTTCAAGTCCACAGTTTTGGAACAGGACTTCCACATACAAATTCCTCGTCCGAGGAAAGAGAAGAGGAAGGAGGCATATCTCGATAGTTGTGGGGGGATTTGAAATTCTGCCGCTGTATTAGTATCGATTTTCCAACGCTTCCAGCATCGTTTTCAAGAACTGACCAAGCAAAGCAGTTGATGCCCCGAACAGAATTACGTATATGCCAACCATCAATTTCCCACTTCAATACTATCAGCCAAAAATTACACGATCCTCTTTTCTGTCGCAAAGAACCTACAGTTCGAATGGGTGGATGTGCCAAATCCCGCTGAAAATCATCAAAGCTCCCACACCCAAGTTGACGATCCGGCTAGGGCGAACAAGCTGTTAGCAACAGATCATGGCTGGACAGAGCGCGCAATGGCAGATAGCATCTCGTCGCGCTTGCGCTCGCAGACAGGCTGGAAAGAACTCACAATGCATCTGAGAAGTCCATGGTGGTTAATCGGGATGCGCTCCGTCGTTTGGAAGTGAGTACGGTTCGGTATGTAGATGGATGGAGAGGGTGAGGTCCAGGTTCTCCACGGAGGATATCAGGGGCTGTGAAGAGGTTGAATTGTGTCCCTTTGTTGCGAGACAGGACGCTACTACGTAACTTAAAGGATCGCCTTGAATTTGATGGCTGCAGGGGCTTAAGAGGCTAGGCTGCGTATGGATAAGCTCAATATCGGGCCTTGACAACACAACATCCAGTTGTTCCTTTCTTCCCAGCTTTCCAGACATCAAATTCTATCACCAATTCCGTGACTTTCTGGCACTACTTTCAAATTACATTGGTGGTTTCAGAGGGCGCCTTGTTTTTCAAGCCTGTTGGAACACTGAGAATTTCGTTGCCTAACAAAACTACGTGGCCTTGTGCCTCGTGGCAACGCCTTTTGAAGGCAGTCGTTTATCATCGCTTCCGATCGAGGCATTACCAAACTCAAAATGGACATGACTAGAGGGAGGCGTGATGCTAAAGGTAACCTCACTGACATGGATATAGTCCTATGGTAAGGTATCGAGCGGTATCAATGTACCGGTACTACACAGGTAAAACTTTCATAGGCGGAATGCTCTTGAAGTGCAAGCAGTTGAAGGTGTTGTTTCCCAGAATTTTGCCATGATTTCCATCAGCATATTTCGATATTATTTTATGAGAGGTGAGCAAACGAAATACAAAGTGACATGGGCTGAATTGCCCATACTTTTTGATGATTTATATTGCGATGACTTCCTCTTCTTACCGCGTAAGCAACACAAGCTTCTCAACAACACCGCGCACATCACCAAAATCCTCTCGATCGTCTTTATATTCCTCATTATTGTCTATCTATCTCACATCCCGTTTCTCATTCCTCCAAATTCTTTGGAACATTTATTGCAACCGTGGCAAGTGCCTGACCTGTCACCATCCATCGAACCAAAGAGACCATTATTAGCCTTCAGATTAAAAAACAGTGGGGATACGGAACGCAAATATCCCATCGCGAGTGAAAGGAGCCGAGTCATCCCAATAGAACTCCAACTTGATATCCTCGAACTGCTGATACCTTGAGATGAATGCGGACTACAGAAAAACTCTTATCCGACCCACGCCTACATACATCGACCCACCTATCTACATTTAAAGATACGGCTTCCTGACGTTTCTGACGCCTTGGCAGATTCGGCGTAGCCAGAGCGCAACGTAGGCGATTCCCTCGCTCCTCGTCTCAGCTCTGCCCATCTTCCAATCGGCCGGAACCTGTTCAAACTTGCCTGAGGGTCGAGGAATGGGCTTGTGAAAACTTAGAGCCATCAGCTGGAGTGTCTCAATTTCTTTGGATCTTTCAGAACGAGCTCCAACTGCTGGATGGGAACCTAGCCGTCGTCATACCACCAGAGAGCTTGTGCGTTGGGTCGCAAGGTGCTACTTTGGATACGGGGCATTGCAGGAATCTAGTTGGGGCGTTGTTCAAGGGACAACTGTTTCCAGAATTTGCTACGAGGACAATGTTTCATATAAAAAAAGAAATAATCTTGGGTGGTATCCGTGTGTATTGCAGCTAGCGGACCATGTACTAATAGCATCAAATGCAAAGCGTTCATATCCTCATAATCACCCACAAGATATGGAACATTTAAAACATCACAACTTGGCCTTGACACCCACAACCTCATCAACCAACTCGACCGCGCCCTCCGCAGTCCCATACGAAGCCTGATAGCCGTAGCCACCATGTCCATAATTATGCACCACCCAGACGCCGCCTACCATCTCCTTCCCAACCCTCACCCCCTCCTCCCTATACGGCCTCAACCCAACCCCATGTCTCACCACACTCAAAGCCTCCACGCCCTTCCCACCCGTCAGCTCCGGACACAGTTCCACAGCCCTCTTCATAATCCTCAACGCCGTACTCGGATCAGGCTGGCTCTCCCAATTCCCCTTCTGATACGTGCCGCCCAGAATCGTGCCACCCCCGGCAGCACGCTGCATAATATAGCAAACCTCCTCATCCCCATCATCGGTCCCAGATATCGTCAACATATGCGGAGCTTCGTTGCGCACTACGACTATCTGGCCGCGTGCAGGAATGACAGATTTATCCATTACGCCACCGAGCTTGGATGCTTGGAGACCGGTGCAGTTTACCACTACGTCGGCTTTCTTGCCCGAGGAGTGGAGGAGCGAGGCGTCGCCGATGTGGGCCAGGATGGATCGCGATATGGTGCAGCCGTTGCGCAGGCATTGGGATGCGAGGTAGGGGAGGTAGAGGGCCGTGTTTATGCAGACTGATGTGAAGGCTGTCGCGGAGTCTGCGGTGGGTGGCAGGGCGGAGGTGGGGATGATGCGGAAGTCGGGGAGGGTGTGTTTGAACCATGGGTCCGGGGAGGTTAGTTCGGAGAGCCATTGGCCTGTTGCGGTGGTTGCATCTTTGAGACGGTTGAGGACGAGGGTATCTGGGGGGTTTTAGTGATGGAATGGATGGTGGGAAGTGAGAGATGGTGTGGGCTGCATGGGAGGAAGCAATGGGGATATTGAATCGAGGAAAGCGGGGAGCGGAGATGCAGCAAAGCTCGGGACTTTAAAAGGAAAGAATATGAGATGTTCTATAGCCTTTGATTCTCTAAGTAAACGAGAAACAAGTCAACGGAAAAAAGCCAAATTGGGGCACCAGGGGCTGATGAATCAAATGAATTTGAAATGGAAGAAGCCTCGAACGGGAAACTCTCAAACTAGAAATTTTGAATAGGAACGTGCAACAGAAATGCAGCAAACAGTTCTTCTGAATACTGTCTACTTGGTGTCCAAAAACAAAGGAGTATGGCAATGCTCTGTAAGATGAATATGTATTTACCCTGAAAGTGTATGCCAGCTTCCGGAACATCTTTCGCAAGACGAGCAAGCTCCGGCCAAGTGTTCTTCTCCCACTTGCAGGCGTCTTTGTTGGACATCCTAGAGCTGCAGGTTCAGCACTCGGCATGAGAGAAGGAGCAGAGTAACCCACGGAAGGAAATTGGCGCCGGCCCATGGGGATGTGTATTCGATATCATAATCACCTGGCATATGCTTTGCAACAATAGTTACATTATACCCAGGTTTTTTAGACAGGAGGAGGGCGGTTGTGAGGCCAGAAACCCCCGCACTATTATACAGTACAGATCAGTCCATGTTACACCAGATGCTGGGACCCAAACTTACCCAACCACCACGATATTTGGCATTATCGTTGGAGAATAATGATTAGATGCTTGCTAGAATGAGTATCTAGGCCGTACCCAGTAAGGTAGGTAGCTAATGAAGTCAGAAGGACGGGCAGCACCGCAGCTAGTTTACTATGATTGACCGTCTGCTCGCTTGAAAAATCTCGTCCGCACTTGCACTTGCACTTCTTACAATTCACACTCTTCTGGGGAACTTCTCTCTTCTTATACCTACATATGAGATCCCCACTCTTGACTTTCGACTTCGACTCGACTTTCGACACACCACCACCACGACAACCAAAGGGCGTACCCAAAATCAACAACCTTCCTCATATCCACAAACCGACAAACCGCACGTATCGTACGATAAAAATCGTGTAGAAAATACTCAAATTCGTACCTGCCTGTACGGTACGTACCTATCATTTTTATTTTCTGATTCTCGCGACTAAATCCACACCCTTTCCTCCTCGCGACACTCTCCTCCTCTCCTCCTCTCCTGCTCTCAGCGAGTCAGCTCAGCTTCCAGAAGCACAACCAAGTGGCTTCGCTGGTCTTTCCCCAAAGGGATTAGACCCAAAAGGTGCTCATCCGATAACAGTTGTTATCGGCATGTGCATCAGCACGAGCACGAGGTGCCGTTCGCCCACCCACCCCGGTCTTTCGCTTAGCTTTACCCGTAAGATCGCGTCAGAGGAGAGGTCGAGGATAGCAATTATTGTACCTAGCAACAATAGGACTGACTAGCTATTCAGTCCAACCCACAACCACAACCACCGCCCTATAACTGGCACACTCTGCTCTGCTTCTTTGCAGCTGTGCTCTTCCTACACAACAACTTCATCTTCCATTACAAATCAATACTGCCTATCATGGCTTCCAGCGACGAATTCCCAGCTCTTCAGGCTCACGGCCTCAAGGCCACCGCGATCAGGGGAGATGGTAAGTTCACGAGACCCCCCAAACCACCACCCTTTCCCCAATGCTGCATAAACACAGCAATGTAGACTGACTTCTTCCCTAGGTAATTGTCTCTTCAATGCCTTTTCCGACCAAATTTATGGCGACGAATCCCATCACAAGGAGATCCGGGCGAGAGTCGTCAAGGAAATGCGAGACCACCCCGAACAATACATCAACTTTGTTCCAGTCAACGATGGTGGAGGATATCGCAGAAACCCAAAGCGAAAGAACGTTGCTCCGGCTCCAGTTTCTGCTATGCCATCGACTGCACAAATTAACGCAAATTTTGAAGCTCATCTCGACCGAATGCAGAAAAACGGTACATACGGGGACAATTGTGAAGTTATTGGCTTTGCAAGAGCATACAACACCGACGTCGTCATCTACTCGCACGCTGCCTCCAATTTCATGATCAAGGCTAGCCACAACGATGTAGAGAGACCAAGAGCTTATATTGCTTTACATGTAAGTATATTACCCTTCCTTCAGTTTGCGTTTTGCTAATTTCTCCAGAATTACGAACACTACTCCTCAGTCCGGAATATCAACGGACCCTTTACTGGTCTTCCACAAATCCCAAATTTTGTCTTTGGAGAAGGGAATCCCACCCCAGCAACCAGAAACACGGTTATTCATGATTGGATGATCAAAAATGTTATGGCTGCCATGCCAGACTTGGCCAACGAAGAAGTCATCAAGAGTGCCCTCATCGAGAACCACGGAAACGTCAATAATGCAGTCAGCTACTTGATGGAATTTCAGTATAGCAGCAATCCCTCAACCCCTGGTAGCCTTTCACCGTCAAATTCCGATGGTTCCATTAGCGTCCAGCGAGAAAGTGATGGCGAAAGCGACGAGAGCGATGGTCCCAACAAGCGACAGAACCGTCGTAAGGATAGAGCCATGAAGGGATTGCCGAAGAGAAGGAACCAACAGGAGGAGACCAAGCTAGAGTTGGATGTCATCCCAACCATCGAGCTTACCCAACCGGATTCCGAAAAGGCAAACTATGTTTCAACGCACATCCACCAACCTACACCACTCAAAGCAGCTCATGACCTGACGAAGGACAACGACTCAGTTGTTGCATCTGATGGAGAAGACGAGTTCAAGCCGGAAGACAGTGCATCTGAAGTCTCGAGTCGATCTCCATCTGTCAATCCTGCCAATCCACGTCCACGGGCGAAGATTATCCTCAACAATAACCGAAAGAAGACTGGTGGCAGAGTTACCAAGCACGCCAGTCACACATACCAGACACCACAAAGCTCTTCTCAAAGCTCACAAGATTCTTTATATACCAAGAACCCACCAGGATCAAACCCAAAGTCTCGTGTCACCGCCCGTCAACGTAAAGACGACAAGAAGCTTGCTCAAAAGCAGGCCGCCAAGGAACGGAAGCGCAGCAAGAGCGAAGGTTTACAGCCTGAGCCATCCACGTCGAACACCAAGCACGTCTCTCCACCAATGGAAAAAGTCCTCTGCGTTGGAAACATGATCGTAGCATAACAACCTAACTCGGTTACGGTTGTTCAGGAATGAGTTCTCTGCTGGTAGGAAACTCAGGGTTTAACCCTCAGTACACTTACCACGGATTGAGCACCTCGGGATGAGCTCTTTGTGACGCCCCTGGGGATGGTTCCTCAACAACTACATGACGTATACGACCTCACCAAACGACACGACTTTATACACCAACGACAGAAGGCCCTCAACT
The DNA here is from genome assembly GCA_007821475.1 of Lachnellula arida. Taxonomy (NCBI): domain Eukaryota; kingdom Fungi; phylum Ascomycota; class Leotiomycetes; order Helotiales; family Lachnaceae; genus Lachnellula; species Lachnellula arida. The sequence continues at coordinate 11,125 of QGMF01000983.1, forward strand.
CTCGGGAGCTCCGTACCACTCGAATTCCACGCATTGAAATCACGTCATCATACCCAAATCTCTAAACAACGAAATCTTGTATCATACCACCACCAACTTTTCCTCGACGTACGGCATTACATAATCAGCATCAGCATCAGCATAGCGAAAGGCGTTAGGAATAAAAGCAGAAAGCAAGGAACTCCGAAGCGCTCGGGTTTCTGGCATAGCATAAGGGACATTGAATTTTATCGGGGCGTTTAGGGAAACATTGACTTGTAAATACCGCATAGGAAAGGGCGTTTGATTGTAAATAGATATCCTTGAGAAAGGGATATTTATTGGGTAGCTAGAAATGCTACAGGCCTCCAGTTCTGCTTTCACGCAGGATAGTACCTATAATAGGGAATTACAGAATTCTCAACCTCATAATCATAAATAACTATGTCCTTGTGCCCTCACATCTTTTCCTGGAAATGATGATCTCAATCCCGAATCCCGACCTCGATTAATCAACCTCCTGACCCTCGCCCCGCACCCGCCCCTAAAAATAACACTCATCTGACCTGACTCAGCACCTCCTGACACACACACCACCCCACTTGCACGCTAAACCCAAGCCATCCAAGCCCCTGAAAATCAAAAACCCCTTCCCTTCCCCTGACCTGGCATTCCGAAAAATCCGAGATTACCTCCGTAAGGAGTAGAGGCTCAAATTTTTCACATACGCGCGCCGTGCGAATTTCCGAGTCCCATAAATATCGAATTTTGAAATGCTGGTTTTTTACCGGGAAATATCGGGTTGTGTGGTGAGTGGCAGAGTGCAGGCTTTTTCCCGCTGATTTCGGGGGTTTTGAGGTTGTGGGTTTTGAGGTGGTAGGTTGTACGGTATGTTTGTATGTATACGGAGTAGGTATTGTACTGTGTATAAGTGGTATGTATGGCGGAATTGGGTTTTGGATTGTGGGTGGGGAGCTCGTGTGCGTGGGATTTTACGAAGTAGCTGGCGAGTTTACGGAGTATAAAAGGCCGAAG
>QGMF01000984.1:0-12110 GCA_007821475.1 Lachnellula arida
AAAACCAGGAACGTTCCCCGCGAGCTATATTAATCCTAGCCGCAGTATTAACTCTGCATCTAAATCCTAATATCACATCACATCATATTCAAGGTCAACCCATGTCGTCGATCCATGGAAATAGAAATACCTACATATCATATCATATTCATATTCATATTCATATTCATATTCATATTCATATTAACTTCACGGTTACTCCATGTCGGGGAATCGGTCCATGGAAATGTGCCGGCCGGTACTTAACTTAGCATCTTGCGTAAGGGGTTTCAAGTACCGACCGATACGGTAGCACGAAATCTTGCTCTTAGGACGAACTTCCATGTCGTCGTTGCACCAAGCAATTTATCAATCAACGGAACGGCTACCGCCCGGAACGTCTACCGCCCGTGCAGACGCGGGCTTGTTTCAACTCTCGAGAAAAGGAGGGGGACAGGTGCGATGTCAAGCATGAAAGGTTAATCCGCGCGTGTGAGCTTGGGATGTGGGATCTGGGATCTGGGGTAGATGACGGTGCAGTATCTAGATGGCTAGTAGGGAATTCTCTATCTGAGGCGTTTTTAAGTCTTGTGGTGTTTTATTTCGGGACTGGGATGAGCCATTTGGGCTCATTAATACCTACTTTGGGTAGTTCTATTTTCGTATCGCCAAAGTCAGTTCTATATGTAACGTCAGAATGATGCTGGACTCCAACCACTTTATAAACCCAGATCCTTCTCCACCAACCCCCTACAAATCGGATGGTAGAAAGCCTTATTCTTCTCAAACGTCTCCAGCGCCAACTTCCGATCCACCTTCTCCAGTTTCCGATATAGAGGCCTCACAAACTTCATCCTGCCTACCTTGCCCAACAGCTCCGTTGCAGGCTTATACACGCTCTCATCTTTGGCTGTTAACCCGATGCCTAGGTATCGCGAGCTGAGCTCGACGTTGCGGGACTTGGTGAGTGAGTAGGTTTCGCCCATGGCTTTAGATTGCGCTGGTGTGAGCGGGTCTTTGAATAGTTGCAATTTCTCGAGAAAGACGACGATCTGATTAGCAGACAGCCCTTCGATGTCTGATTTACTTGGCGTGTAGTCCTTGGACTCCCACTTATCTGCTAATGCGTAGCACGTGTCGACCATGCTGGTGTCGAACTTTGGCTTTGGCGGCATGCCGGGCTTGTAGAACCATGTATCCCAGTCTACGGATTCCAGAGCTTTAGATGCTTCTTTATCCGAGGCAAAGAAGTCGAGGAGCGTGGCTTTGAAGTCGTAGGAGTCGAGGGATTTCTTGAGCCAGGTTTTGAAGTAGTGGGGGATAAACGTGTCCCAGGATGATTTACCAATAAGTTTCTCGAGGTAGTAAAGGAAGTGAAAGCCCTGTAAAAGTTAGATGTGATACTTAGTACCAAGAAATATCACCTACCTTTTCATATGGGATGCTGCTGAAAGCGTCATCGGGATCTTTGCCTTTCAGGTCAATCACTAGCTTGGTGAACTCATGTTCCTCGCCAAATATCTTTACAGAATCCTCTGAAACATCATTAGCTTTAACTTCAGTTTTGAAGACACCATAAACTTAGACTAGTCTGAACTTACCCAAAGCCTTCCATCCAATAATCGCCGAAAAGTCTCGATGAGCCTCGCCATGAACAGCAGCTTGAATTCGTCGCTCTAGATAGGTAGTCCAGCCTTCGTTCAGCCAAAAGTGCTCCCAGCTTGCATTCGACACCAAGTTACCACTCCAACTATGGCTCAACTCATGCGCAATAACATCAATGTTCTCTCTATCCCCACTAACTACCGTAGGCGTCGCGTAGGTCCACGTGGGGTTCTCCATGCCTCCATAAGGGAAAGAGGGAGGGAGAACCAATATGTTATATTGAGTCCAAGCATATGGGAAGATCAACTTCTCAGCCACTTGGATGAATTTCTCGGTATCATCTTCAAATTCCCACTTTGCGGCTAAGAGCTCTTCGGGGCCAGTAGACACCACTGAACGTGGCCCGATGGAGGCAGTGGCTATGTCACCTGATGCCAAAGCAAAGAGGTAGGACGGCATCGGGATCTCTTGGTGGAACGAGTACAACAAGGTACCAGACTCTCCATTCTCTCCATGTTCAAACTTGGCTGCTCCGGTGGGAAGACCACTTGCTATGACTGGGAGAGGAGAGCGTATCTTGAAATCATACGTGCTCTTGACATCTGGCGTGTCCTGGCAGGGAAAGATTGAACGGTTGTGGATAGCCTGGCATTGAGAGAACATGTATGGGAATTTCTTGTTGGAAGTCTGAGCTGGAGCAAACCATTGAAGTGCGGTGCACTTCTCCGTAGTTGCGAGGGTAATGTTCAGCGAAACAATAGACCCTTTTGCGGCTCCGCCGGGCACCTGAACTGAGAGGGGGCTGCCATATGGCTCAGACCGGTCCTTGAGCTGCCACGTGCTCTTACCACCATTGAAACTAACATTATGCACATCTAGGAAACTGGTATCAAGAATGATTTCCTGAGATTCCTTGTCTGTAATGGACTCCAATTGCAGCGTAACAGTCCCCGTAAGCTGTTGCTTCTTGAAGTCAATGGCAAGGTCAGCGATCGTATGCTTCGTCTTCCAGTTGTTGTAATTGCTCAACGTATTCGGATCACGAGGCATGTTGACGGAGGCCATGGTCCGGGCAAAGAACGATCTGGACCGTAATTGAGAAGGGATTCGACGTGCGGTTGAGACAATTGCACCGGCGAATGAGAGCAGAACAGTCATCTACCAACTACAAGTTTTATGGGGCGGATATGAGAGAAGCTGCAAATAGATGATGTGTGACGGGGTAGTGTACGGCGTATAATTGTTGACGATGAACGGTACTGATGTACATTGCAGCCGCACCACGAGAGGTATCAGAAACGAGAACGAGCTTCCCTATGCGGCTAGCTCACGCGAATAACCCACTATTTTTAGAAAGTACCCCTCACCACGTGACTAGACTCCTAAATTTCCCTGGAGATTTCGAAACTCCTCTCCTCTTTCAACACCCCGCTTCCCCTGACAAAATCCTTAGTAGGACCTTATAATACGGCCGAACGAGAAAGAAATACTTCGTACAACTATCAACCTCCCAAAGTCAATGGTCAGACTCCGGCCTGCCAATCTTCAGCCAAAGAAAGTTATCGAAACGTCTCGTCCCAACTTTCACACGAAGAGGCTTCACCATACCCCTGTGGAGATCCTCTGGAAAGCAAGTGAAACCGCCACTTTCCCTTTCCATGACAGCGGGTAGTGGCAGCCTCAAACTTAGTCTTGCCCATCACTTCTAGAAGGATGCTTTGTATGACGGAATACAGCAGATCATCCGTCTCGAGCCTCAACTGGTAGGAATTTCGTCCAGTAAAGTAGATCAACTCTATTTGCAAATCCCGTTCCCGTTTCTGCGAAAGTCACGAAGGACTTTCGCTGACCACAACATCTATTTTGCACCTTGTGTCTTCATCCTACGTACCGTGTGCTGTAGCAAAAGCAGTAATGATGGCTGTTTCGTTTCGACGACTCGACACACGTGTCTTCGCCGCCGCCAGACCGCACACGAGCTGCTGCTGATGACTCGTGTTTCCCAATCCAATCCAATCCAATCCAATCCGTCAATTGATCGCACACCACCCTTTTATTTGAGATTCTGTTTTTCCATCCGCACTGCTCCTGTTCCTGTTCTTACAGGAATAAAACGTGGGTGGATTGGGGGTTTCCCAGGCGAAAATATCCCTTGACAAGTGCACACGAGACTCTGACGCAACTTTGCTGCAAGCACTTCCAGATCTCTACCCTAAAAATCATGGTGCCGTATCTCCTCTACTCCGTTGAATCATCCTATAAGGCTTGGTGTGGTACCTTTTTGGTTCCTTCCCCGCTTACTACTCCGTGCCACGAGGAACACGAAGCTTACACTTACAACCATGTATGCCATGTTTCTCTGCAGCCAGCGGATCGTGTCTGTCCCCACCAATCCAGCCCAGCCTCCGATTTTCCCGGAAGTGAAAATTGTAAAAAAAATATCCTCGAAGATGCAGCTCTTTTTTCAAGGAGGTATATCCGGATGTAGAAAGTGACAAACATCAGACGAATTTAGATGTCGATGCATTCAAGACGAAACCGAACCGAGAGAAACGAAAATATGGTACCGATGTCATTATTCTCCGAAGAATAGAGTAGAATAACGTGGTAAAGGAAGGTCGAGTCCTGATATCCGCACCGCACCTCCGGAAAATGATTAAATATTGCGTGGCCATGCTTGGCACCTGGGCTCTTTTTCAAAGATGCAACTCTTATCTGAGAATGAGAGGGAGATGGGTTTGAACTTTGAAATCCCCTTTTCTTATCACGAAATACAAGTTAGTCGATCGTCACGAAGCTTTGACGAAATAATCTCTTCTTGGCCAACGGTTGCAGAGCTTCCGAGAAAGTTCCGTCTCGTGCCGTACCGTAGCTCGAACGTTTTGTTGCACGGTTCTCTTCTTTGCCCCGTGCATAGAATTCCTCTCCTACAAATGATAGGTTTTTATTCTCGAGGTACGAATGAGCTCATGCTATTCAGGTGTATCCATCACACATCTGCGCTTTTTTTTCTTTTCGTTCCTGCAGTAATATCATAAAGCTTGGATGTGACAATTCTGAAGGTCCCAAACAACCACGATAACAGTTGATAAGCTCTTAGTTTCAAGTACCTCATGGCCACCCTGTCCGCCGTCTCCAATGAACGACCCCGGCTCCGGCCCGGAGGCATGTCAGACATGCCCCCTAGGCCATATGGAGAAGCTGATATAGGGCTAGACACCAGGGTATTTGGGGCATGGGTCTGACCGTCGCTACTCCGTACCGTACCTCAGTACTCGTACCGTACCGTACACTACTCTTCAATGACCCAATTTAAGAAAATCGTACGACGTGCAGGAATGCAGGCGTGCAGGCGTGCCCGTTGGAGAAAGATGCATGGTGCATCGCTATCACTTTATCTGACAGGACTCAGGAGCCATCTGACAGTGTCCAGAAGAGAAAAGATTAGCCATCAAAGTGAAGGTCAAAGAGTTGTGATGCACGAAGAATTGGGGGTTCTGGCTTCAAAGATCGTACTCGGGTTCCACCGCAGTACAGTAAGCAGATCGTTATTCTCCTTCGGACTCGCATTTTTATTAAAAAGAATGCGAGTACCTACCAGACTTGTACCTACTCCGTATAGAAATGCGCAGTGTATTTCAAAAAATAGGGTTCATCAAGCTGCGGTACATGGACCATTTCTCCTGAAAGTTCGTCCAATAAACGTTTCGTTTATACTGAATGGCCTTGCTTTTAGAGATAGGAATGCCTGGCTTTGTTTCAATCCTTCCTGCTATGGAACAGGAAAAGAACACATCATTCCTCAAATTTTGGGTCTTTTGGTACAGTTTGGTGGGGTAGGAATAGGTTCTCATTCTGAAGACCAAGCAAGATTGCTGAAGTTCTGGAACCCGCTGAGCCGTTGAGTTGAGTCTCTTGCACGGCCATTCTCTAATGTTTCGAAAAAGGGGCATACGGCGTTTCCCGTGAAGCTCATACCTCCTCCCTATTCGATCCGGGTGCAATCTGCAATGCCGTCCAAAACAAGGCACCATATCACAAGAACATGTCCCAATCCAGGCTCTATGGTGCCCATCTGATCTCCCAGTGATGGCGCTTTGTGTTACTGCAGAATGCTGCAGTAGTGAAGATGGATAAAGTGATTATAGGGAATGCTAGGTACGAGTAGGTACAGCAGGCAGGAACTGCGATGCTATGCTATGCAAGGGGAACAGTGCGCGCCGATGAGAAGCCGCATGGACTGTGCAGCAAAGCTCAACCTCTAGAAAGCCGCAAAACCTGTCTCTTGCCTGGAACGTCTTCCGGAAAGCAGTTTGTGTGCAAGTTGGTGGAGTGAAAGACGAGGTATTCCTTGTTGGCAGCTACTTCTTCAGGTACAAAGTACCAAGTAAAATACGATGCACACCGAGTAGATCAAAACTTTAAACCCAATCGACTTGTAAACAGGGCTCTGCACGAAATCTCCCGCGCCGGTACATCTTCGCCAGAGAAAATCTTAAACTTCATAACTCCCGACTTGCATCACTATGACCTTGTATTGAGATGTGATGTAATTTTGGGCTCCAATGCATAAGGTAAAGAAGATAGGGATAGGGTTGTAGTTGAGAAATCTTGCCCCTCACCAAGTAATCTGCCCCGCACTACTTATCGCTACTTTGCCGGCATTTATTGCGAAGACCCGAAAAGCTCTCTTCAGTTGGTCTCCCAATTGCCTTGACCTTGGCTTGGCATTAATGCTCGAACATGTAAGTGCTGAAGACCCAAACGGTTCGAGTCAAAACCAAGCTTCTTGGATCTTTGAAACAAGCTTTTAATAGCAGGCCTTTGCTCGCCAAGCGGTGGGGTTTTGGCGGCTTGGCTTCGGAGGATTTCAGTTTTGATTATCGAATCCTGAAAGGCAGACGAAGCTTGAGTTGGCCTGAGCCTCGTGGGACACCGAAAAAGGATGCTATCCGAGTCGCACATGCCTCAAAACCATCAATTGCATACGAGTACGTTGTGTTGTGCAGGTCGTGCCTCCGCGAAATCCCCAGGCGTTCGGTGTGCACTGAGATGGGAGCGCAGCGCACTCACTCGGCGCCGTTGGAACCACTTGACACAGCGTTTCGTTTTGAATCCTCGCCCGCGGTTGAGATCTCCGCCTAGCCATCCGCATGGCATCCCGGGGATCGTTTACAGCCGGACAGGACAAACGAACAGGCGGCGGCGGAGTGGTCGCACCCGGGACAGTCCTTGACCATGGAGGTGGTGATGTGATGTTGAAAGCGGAGGATCGATACGAGAATAGGTTTAGGTTTCTGCACCGTTGCAGTGCTAAGGCTTACTGCGTCGTGATGGAATGTACTGTGCAGCCGGAATAATCTTGCTACGATCGCAGTTACAGGATCCTCCCGCGGGTTACTAAACTTGATGCTTAGCTGCCTTGTGCACAGACTATCACGGCGTGCCAGCCTGCAAACGGCTTCTCCCCCCGCCTTCATACCGCGTAGATTGAGAAGTGGATGGCATCTAGATTCCGCAGGTGGATGATATCGAGATTGCAAAATCTACGAGAGCAGATGCCGTCCACTTGTTAATCCATTCCTACGGTGTTTGCTCTGGAAAGAGAAGTAAAATGCGTGCCGTCACGCGAAACCCCGGATTGTAAAAGAAATGTCTTGAGATGGTGAACTTTTAGGGCTTATTTTTAAGGTCAACGGTGAAATGAAACGCTGCTACGGGGAGTGTACTACAGCACTCTATTCATAGGTACCTAGGTACATATGACTTGCTGGAGCGTTCACCAGGTTGAAGGTTCCTCTTAGGATCTTTGGCATTCTATGACATGCGATAACTACCCGTATCCCCCGATAATGAAAGAGACTTATGTACCATTGGCCGGCTCGTAGCTGAACCACAGAACCTCAACGGGCGCGAGTCAGCAAAGTAACTGCCGCAATACTGAGAATGGGGAGGGCCAAGAGTAGGATCAGAGAATCAGGGCGAATTCATGTAACAAGAAGTACAGAGTAATCTCACGAATACGGTATACGAAGTAATTTACCTAAGCATATCGTCGGGAGCGGGAAAACTAAACTAAGCATATAGCGAAACGGGTGCAAAATATGCTTATGATTTAGGGTGCACGGACACATATGGGGAGCGTGCACGCGATTCCTCGCCGAATTCGCTCTCCAAGCGAAGCCTTCTACTGTAAATATGCTTCTATCAAAGATGGTACCTAGGTAATATGCGTGAATCGTTGTTTTTGTATTTTGTTTATGGAGGTAGAGGAGAGTTGTATGCTCAGATAGTGATGCTTATATGTAATCAGGCAGCAATGGAGAAAACTGGGAAGAGCATCGATTTTGTCGAGTAGAGTAATTTCCAGTGGTTGTACCACCAGTACTGTATGCATCGTCAGAGTGCATCGGTAGTTTGATGAGGTATCACAGGAGTCGGCACTCAAACTTGGGATGAAGTTTGTTTGGAAGTTTCGGTTCTACGAGCTATATGATGTTATAATATAACATAATAATTTGTTTTGTTTTCAAGTTCCACGAGGTATTCCTACGATCTGTAACCGAGAGGAGCATCATCTGGCCAGCCGCAACCCACTGGGTTGAACCCAGCCCCTTTCTCCGCACTGCTCCTTACTGCTAGCCACTCGATGCTTAACCCAAAATCAACGTCTGTGCAAAATGCTTACCTCTCTTTGAGTTACACAATTCCTTCTTTTTCAAACCATTCATACCAATAATAAGCACGGAATCCGAGGGTATTTAAATTAAAAAACAATTGCATTATCGTTCATCAATCCGCACAATTCCAGTGATGGCAGTGATAGGCAATGAACGATGGCCTGACATGGGCCAGAGATCTTCAATGCTCGAGTCCTACGGAGTACCATGCACCACCAGCACCCTTCCAGTTCCTCATGCAGGAGGAAAGCAGCCCCCCCCGCTCCCCTGGGTAACACTGAACCAGCCTACCCTACCACCCCACCATAGGGGCACGGTGCACTCACACCCTGCTTAATTTAGCTAGTCTCGGAGGGACATAAAGTAGGCGAGGGGCAGGCTTAAGCGGTTTCATTCTAGACAAGGCCTGCAGGCAGACCTTTTGTGAGAATTTCCTCCAGCCTAACTATTCTGGGGCAAACCTCCTCGTTCCTCGTGGTGTCTCAGAGAGACGGACGCCACAGTGTTCATGTTTCTTGCCAGGGTTCCTGCACCCGGCACCATCGTTGGAGCTTGGTGACTAGTGATCCTTACCGCATATTTTCCTTATGTGAACGAGGGGGGCTCTTAGTTGCTGATGGTTCGCCTGCTCTATCCTGGGGTTGGTCCATGTGCTTGGATTCCCAGGAGCTTCCATAAGTATATCTTCTGCCGTCCATTATTACATGAACATTCGTCCAGTGGATTGAGGTCTCAGGTCAGATACCAAGTACCTGGCGGATCTCTTCATTCTTACTTCTTCTAATACTTTCCTTGATCTCGATCTTGCTTTGTCGTCTTGTTATATTTAGAGTTGTCCGTCGAGCAGGTATTCTTGACTACACGAGGCTATGGCTCATATTGCAGACTTTATGGTCGACACCGGCAACGGGTTGGGGTTAAATAATTTTATCGCCCGGGAGTTGTCACCATCTCCGTCTCATGATTCAGTACGTTCCTCCTATCTTGAAAGTTTCTCGCCAACAGCTTGCTAAAAATATTTAGCCTAAAGATATTACACCTTCAGACGAGAAGGAAAAGTATATCTGGAGGATGCATCAACCGTCTGAACCTCGCAAATATCAGTTGTTCCCACAGAAGGACAAGACATCGGTAGCAGCGGGTCGAAAAAGTCCAGAATCAGAGAAGACATCGACAATACCGTCACAAACAGCGGGACAAAATGTGACTGTAGAGAAAGAACGATCGATACTTGGGAGTGCTCTAAGGTTAAAGGGAAAAGGAGAACAGACTCTTATCCGTCGACGGAAAGTGTCTGTTCCAGAGCTGGGACCCATGACGACGGTGCAAGAAGTTGCCATGGATTCTCGTGAGTTCTCATCAAAGATACCTAGTTATCAGAGAATGGTCGTGCTGACTAGTTTTACCAGCCACTATACCCGGCCGGCCACCACTGCACGAACGATCAATCAGTGCACCTGGCAATAGCTGGCGTCAGCATGTCTTTGGAGAGAGTATGCTATCTTGTATATCCGGACCTGCACTAGATGAGAATGCAGAAATAGCTATATCGGATAGTGGAAAGACTCAGGGTCGGAACCGAGCTGGTTCGTCCTCGCCAAAACAACGACCCCTCTCTCCCAAGTCACTAGCACCTCTCATTATCCCATCAACGTCTTCGCCTCAACCACAACAACGATTTACAAAACAAACATCAAAAACCAGGCTTCGGTCAGAAAGCACCCCTCCTGAAGTTCCACCAAAATCCGCCCGGATGAAAGAGATTTACCCCCACGGCCGAAGTTCTCCATTCACGCCCATGTCTTCAACAACGAGTCTCTCTACAGCCCCAACATCCGTTTCCAACACACCGCTGTCAATCGTCCCAAGTACAAGTAGCGATGCCACCACGCCAACAAGCTCAGCCCTAGAAGGACGATCGTCACCCAAGCCATGGACCGGTCCTGTCATCGCGCCCAGTCCAATGGGTCACTCTCGAGGTCAGTCAGAGTCGACCCAGCGATCAGCGTATACAATGGGCCATCGAAGAGGAGAATCAGATGCATCGATAATGGACCGAGGACGGCCCAAGATGCGAGCAGACGGAAGCCCTATCAAACGCACATTGAGCAAACGCAGCGCCTCCATAGAACAGCAAGCATTTGTGTTACTCCCCAAAGGCCACCGCCCTACCGAAGCATTATCCGCCCTCCCAGCGTCAGAGATCGAGACCATCCGCAAGCAAGCAATAGGCCAAGCATCCCGCTTCGATGTCCTGAGCTCCAAGGACGTGGAGTCCCTATCAAGAGTAAGCCAAGCCATCTGTACCTTCCTCTCCCTCTTCATACTAACACACATCAGGAACTCCGCGGCCTCGACGAACGCTGCGAATACCTCCGCAAAACGCACCGCTCCCTACGCTCAGGCCGCCGCAACCTCCACGACAGAATATGCACGTACCTGCGCTCGCCACGCGTCGCGCGCTTCTCGCACGAAAGCATTCTCAAGCAAGAAGAAGCGCTCTCGGAACTCGACACCAGTATCGACGACTGGGTATCCAAGCTCGAGCAAGCCGAAAACCGTCGAACTCGGGTCAGGCAGAAGTTGCTGGAACATGTAGCGGCTGCGTTGATCATGCAGCCCGAGCAATCGCAACAACAACCACCGGAAACCCAAGTTGGTGCTGTTGCGAATGGAGAGAATACCCCGCCTAGAAGTCCGGTCAAGACGCATAGTCCGCAGAGGTTGGCGGAGGAGGTTGGCGTGAGCAGTCCGGAGAGTATCTGTTCGAGGAGGAGGGGCGATGTAGAGAGTATTCGGATTTATGCGGATAGTGATGTGTATGCGTTGCTTGCTGATGTTGAGGAGGAGATCAATCGCATGGGCGATCAGGCCGAATCCGACAAGAAAGAACAACAGCAGCAGCAGCAACAAGAAAACGAAAAAGAAAAAGAAAAAGAAAAAGAAAAAGAAAAAGAAAAGGAAACGGACAAGAAGCAAGAAGAAGAAAAGGGAAAAAGAGAAGAAAATGCGATTTCTGCTGGCATTACCTTGAACGCCGTTGCGTTTTCCGGCTTTCCGACTACGCGACATTAAAAGACCGAACAGAAAGACGACAAGAAGGAAGAGGAGGATTATGAACTTCACGGCTGGAGAAAGAAAGAAACAAAAATCACGAGCAATGATGTTGAGATGAGATCAAGTGTTTGACGAGGGAGATGCTTGCTTGCATATGTAATTTGCTTTTCCAGCGCCTGCCTTCGTTTTTTTCTTTTCTGTCGTTTCGATACCAACATTTACAGGCGTTTCTTTTTTTGTTTTATTAAGCATTTGGGGAAGGAAATCTAATCTTGTCCCTAACGAGCCTTCTAGGGCTCGTTTCTGTTTTATTACGATTGGTTACGATTTGTTTTGCTTTTTCCTTCTTTCTTTTTCTGGTCTTTTTGGGTTGGTGGAAGAGAAGTTGTGTACCTATGTATATATAGCAGGTTTTGCAAAGAACTTTGTTAAAACTTTACCCTTACTGTCGTTTTTTGATGTATTTTTTGTGTTTGGGGTATAGAATGGATGGATCGATGGGAGGGGAAGGCAAGGGATTAGAATAGCTGTAAGATCTATCACTAAAACGACTAAATGAAATCAAGGTTGAAAAGTCTCTTGCGTCCCAACTTTTGCGTTTAATCGTGAATTGCTATCATGATTGACGATATACATCTTGATTCATTCTACTTATGTCCACTTGACTAACACCTTAGCGCTCTTCCTCAACTATCTATCTCCTCATTACCCCTCTTCTTCAACCCCTACCCCATCAACCTCTTCTTCCGCATCTCGACTCCCATCCTCGGCATCCTCACATGCACAAAT
>QGMF01000985.1:0-12088 GCA_007821475.1 Lachnellula arida
TCACCATCGGCTTCCAGGCCACGGTGTGGGTGTACCCGTCGGAGATCCTGCCGCTGCGGCTGCGGGCCCGCGGGAGCGCGGTGTCGACGGCGTGTAATTGGATCTTCAATTACATGATTGTGCAGGTTACGCCGATTGCGATTGATCGCATTGGGTATCGGACGTATATAATCTTTGCGGTGTTGAACACGGCCTGGCTTCCGTTCATTTACTTGTTCTTCCCGGAAACAAAGGGGTTGGAGTTGGAGGATGTGGATAGGCTTTTTACAAAGGGGGATGAGGCGAGGATGAGGCTGGAAGGAGGGCTGCGTGGGGGTTCGGTATTTGAGACCGCGGAGAAGTTTGAGGATACTGGTCGATGATAGGGAAGCCTTCAACTAATATCTCGGTGCTTTCCTTCTTATTCAAAAGATTGCCTTATTCAGTCATATTGATATCGAATCGGATTTCACATCAGTATCAAATACATATCGTGTTCGAATCCATCCTCTGGTCGTTATTCTTGTGACAACCTACAAAAGAAAGGCTGGGTTTGGCTTCCCATCGGACATTATATCCTAACAGTTTGTCAGTTTCCCGCCATTCACAATCAAACCGTTTCGAACCTCAAGTGGGTATACTCATTCTCTAATTAAATCACCCATTCCCACACCACAGAATTCCTATTTTATATCGTTCGTACAGACTGTGACCAAGCACCAAAAGCTTTCCCAAATCTCTCAACACCCCCCGACGCTTGTTCAAGAGTAGATCCCATCCGCAAACCTGCCAAATTAATCAACGGAATCAAACTCGGCCTTCCATGCGCACACTGAAACGGAAACATACACCCCGCCAATTTCCTCACCAACAACTCGCACTGATCCGTACTTAACTCATCATTGAACATGATTGCGCTTCTGCAAGCGCGAGAGTTCAGCATGTCGATTATCCCTTGTGGACAGTTATGGATGCGGTGAAGCCAGTCTTGATCTGTCGGTGAGTTGGCTGTGGGTGCCTTCTCGGAGCAGTTCCAGGCTTCGGTGCGGATTAATTCTATCAAGACACGCGGGTCGAGTTTGCATCTTTCAATGATACCGGGTGGAAGACACCGTATATGGATTCGCTGAGCCTCTTTGCCAGATTGAGAAGCGTCAGGGAGATCATATAAGATTCCCCAATCTGCAAAATGTTTCCTGTGGGTATCAAGGAGCATTACCTCTTTAGCAGAAATGTCAAATGCGAGCGGCTTATCGAGATACGTGGTGAGGATCTTGGATTCTATTGGTCGAGGAGGATTCCCTTTCATGGGCGGGGTACACAGCTCTTCCATCAGGGCCTCAATTCGGATTCGTTCATCAGCAGCATGTTGATCAACAATCACGAGCATTCCATCATTTTCTGCTGTCGATCCTAGATGTGTTGAAGATTGAAGTTTTACCAGAATGAACTTCTTGTCCACTTGCGAGACAACCTTTGCGTTCTTTAATGCATCTTTAGATATACGGCCAGTGATACCCGCAGAAGATTCCTTGAATGCTCGATCAATGTCGATCTGCGAGCAGTGATGTTGCCGACCATGTAGAATGCTCTGGGTAGCTGTATCTACTCCTTCGATGGCGACCTGCTGAATGGAGGGCTCGACTGGGTTGAAGATGGGGTTATCCCACGTCTTGAGAATGTTCCTCATCCAAGGGCTTGTGACATCAGTGGATGGAGTCGGGAATCGTTTGAGATTTTGTTGAGAGTAGAGAGATCCTCGAATGGCACCAGGTTTGCCTGATTGGTCTTGATTTGCTTTGCTGGCCATCACTGTGAGACCAGTTCGCTTGTTAACAAGAGACTTGACTTTGGTGACAGGGTTGATCCATTCAACCAACTCATCGCCCTCACTATCTTGTCCCGTGGTTTGACTTTTTGGGTGAGAGGGCGGCCGAGCTCCAGGTTGAGGCGTGGAAGTGACCTGGTCCTCGAATGGGCGACGAATGAGTTTCCCAGTCTTCGATAGCAGTGGTCTAGCGGCCGTTTCAGTCGAGTGGGGCTTTGGATCTTTTCTTCCTACGCTGGGTGAGGCGCTTGCTGGTCGGTGATGGGGATCGGTGTTGTGATTCGATTTGGGAATCGCAGCTCCTCTCTTGATCTTGGACCATCCATCAAAGGGAGAGTCAACTTGGGATGAAGAACGACAAAATGACGGAAGCTTAACATTTGTGCCAAGAGCGTCCAAGGCGGTTGGTTTCTTCCGTTTAGCACCCGAATCTTTGACAGCTGGAAGAGTCGGAGCTGACGCTGGTCGGGAGATTTTGAACGCATCTATGGCATCAATCCTGGCGTCTTGTGATGCCTTTATCAAGTTCTGAGACAGGAAATCCTCGTCTTCTTTCTTGCCTCGTGGTTTGTGCCCTCGGCCGGTCTTTGGCCGAAAATGATGCTGGGTAAGAAATTCCAAAATCATAGCCCGCAGTAGCTCCAGGATTGTGCCAAGACGACTACCTTTATTATCCAACACATCATCTATGTCAAGATTTCTGTGTTTCTTCGAATTCAATGCTTGCTTGATATTGATATAGAACATCGGCCACCGATCAACACCCTTCTTTCCACCTTTGAGCTCTTTGTTAGTGTACCCATCAGATTTGTAGCGACCATCATTCACTCTTCTGATTCTCTCCGCATCTGCGAGATCTCCTGCCTCTTCTTCGTTCCCGAAAGAGGAATTCAGAAAAAGCCGATTTATCTCATCATGAAGTATGCTGTGACCGTCTAGTGGCATCAAAGGCTGTATGCCAAAAGAAAGGAACTGGACATGCTTGGTGGCAGATGGATCAAGAGAGATCGCGCCATTAATTGTCAGTGTGTCTATAGAAGCAGTAATGGCGACCCAAGACGGCCTATCCGCAGGTGTGATAAAGGAGGCTTGTGACAAAATGGTACAGGTTTTTAGGATACTGACACCAGCTGAAGGGACCAAATCAAGTGAGAAATCCGTTTGAGGCCGAAAAGTCATCTTCTGAGGTGATTCAGCGTCGCGTACTGTGACAGAAAGAGTTCCTTGCCAGGACAGTAGGAGTACGACGATGCTTCTCCTCAGCTCTTCCCAATCCTTGCTATTTCCACCCTGCTTCTCAGTAGCGATGGCCCTCTGTCTGACACGAACGGGCATACCCCCAAACAGATCACGTACCGTCACACGTGTTCCGTGATTAGGGTATTGGAGGTATTGCTGGGCTGGAGCTGGGGTTTGGCGTCCCACGATTTCGGACTTGTGCATACTGATGGTATTGTGGGAACGATACAAATGGTGGTGAGATGTGATTGATAGCAGAGCCAGAGATGATAAAGACGCCAGGAATGTACCACGGCCACCGTGAACTAGGTTCTCACTATTCACCTTTGAGGAATCTGTTTTCTGTTATTTTCCTGTTGCAGCACGACACTCGAACCACTTACGATACAACTTTCCAAGGCCACCACCCTCGCGAAACTCAGCAGGCAGAATCCCCAAGCCATCGTCTTCAACAGCACAACTTCCTCGGGCATAGTTGACACTGATATCAATCTTGGTGGAGCTAGCATCCAGGGAGTTCTTCACAAGCTCGCACAACACTCCGTTGAGACTGGTAATGGCGATGGAAGATTTGATTTGGGCAATGACATCTGGAGGTAGCGGTTGTATCGACATGTTGGTGATTGATCATCTAGCAGAAAGGGGCTCTTCACGGGAGAGCGTGTATCATAAGCTCTGTAGTGGCACCTTCCCTGAGGAATAGAGCACACCAAGAAGCCATGGCAATGGAGACTAAGTGCTGTACAAATGCCAATATGAATATGATAGACAGCGGAGAGCCAAGTGAGGTCAGTACCAGTTGTTTAAGTGAGATGTATTTGCCAAGTTCAATTGTACAAAGTAGAAGAGCGAGATGTCGTTCTGAGGTAGAAGACAATACATATTCACGTGACTTGGATATGCTGACTAATGTCAGCCTCGTCACTTTTCCGGGATGCAGGAACAGCGGAACCTCGACAGCACACCCACACACTCACTCACCACCCATTCCATTTGTTTTACTTGAAAGGGAGAGAATCTGCTGCATTTCTTGTTCAAACATCACAACATTCTCCCTCCAGCTCCTCAGCCTTCATCTTTGTCTCCCACACAGTCCCTCCTCCATATTCAACCGCCGTACCGGTCCACCTGGTGCACTATGGCAACAACAGAGCCCCCCCAACAGTCATCTCCACCACCCCACGGTACGAATCTGGTCACCCTTGTCCTGCGATTCTTCCTGGCGCCTTTTGCCAGCACTGGATTTGGAGTCAAATCTGTGCCGGCGCATTCTGTGGAGAATCTGCTGAGGCCTCACCCTCATCCTCACCGACCCCAACTAACTGACTTGGCAGACCGAAGAACAGATCGACCGGGCCGCCGCCGACCATTCTCGGCATGGATGAAGAAGCTGGCCAACTTCAAAGGCAATCATACTGCTGATGGCGCACAGCCAGCGGGCACGAAGCGGAACACGTACCAGATGAAGTCGAATGCGAAGAAGCAATCCCCATCAAAGCAGAACAATCCATATCCTCAGTCAGGCCACTTGAATGGGCAGTCTGCGCCGCCGAATGGCAATAACTCTTTCTCAACCGGCCCTACAGGAAACAACATGAGCAATTCGTCCTTGAACCGCAGTAGACATTCAGTCAGGTCTTCACAGGACGGTCTCCCTCCAACGATCGGTAACAAGTCAACGGCCCCGACTTTGTCTACAGAACCAGACGTGGCACATTCTGACGTGGCGGCCTCACACGCTCCATCGTCTGGCGAGGCTACGAATGCTACAGTGGGTTGCGGGGTTAGTTCTGGTCGAGGGCCAGATAGCACATTCTCGTCCCCGGCACCTTCAGTGCGATCGCTCACAACCACCCTCACAACCATTCATTCAGCTGCTGCTCCTACTGCGCTCCCGCCGAATAACGCAACTAATACGACAAATGGACAAACCATCCAATTTTCCCACCAATTTCCTTCCTCGCCCCCTCCAACGGCGCTACCAGCGCATTTGGCACCTTCAGGGAGTGGAGGGCACCCAGCAACGTACAGCACGGCTACTGCAAACAATCTGCTGACGGATAATGCTTCTATTCTTACCCTGGCATCATCTTCGAAGAGAAGAAGACGACGTTCTATGGATACAGATGCTTCAGTGCGTGCGCTTGCCCCCTCGTCCTTGTTCGGAGGTAGTAGAGAGAGTCTTCCACTCAGTGTATTGAGTTCGAATATCGAACAAAGTAATGCCACGTCGGTGGCACATCAACCATGGCCAACTGTCGGGTTGAATGAGAGAGCCAGCATCTATTCTGCAACCGGTGTTGCACCAGCTCTACCCAGCGAGCGAAACAGCTACTACGCAGGAAAACAATCAGTTGCGGCGGATGGAGGAAGTGTTAAGAGTGGACTTCTTGGCCATGGTAGAAATGATAGTATAAGTGGAAGTATTGGTGGAGTAGCGCCGCCGGGCAGTCCATTGGCAGGACCGCGAGATTTCATGGGGCCAAATTCGGGTCGACTAAGCCGCAAGAATTCTGGATGGGAGAATGGCGAAGCCGAGAAAGTTGACGAACCCGAAGCCGAACCCGAAGAGTTGGCAAAGGGGGGCGACAAAGCATAATTTGGAGGTAGCAGGCAAAGTTTTTACATAATGTTCTCGGGTCAACTCTGGAACCACAGAGCGACAAAAGCCTGGGATAACAACGGAGATTGCAGTGGTATTCGGGGGATATTGAGGCGCTGGGCTATGGTTGGGAACTTCAATGATACCCAGAGTTAATAATGCAATGCATTTGTTCAGAAGCCGGAGGGCTGACTATCAGCCTGATGAATGTGTAAAGCTGTTTGGTGGTGCGAGTACCTTTCAGTCAATGACCATGGCAACAGAAGGCCGGATGGCAACTCCGGAGATAATTCTTGATACTGCATAGGACGACATCATTTAGACTGGGAAATATCTCATCTCTCAACTGTCTTTTCTTAGCACATCGGTGACAAGTAATGGCATAGAACATGGCCGCACCATCCATGCGATCTCCATGTAACTAATATTTCAACTCCGGTCGGTCCTTGTCGCAATCCCCAGTATACTTGCTCTTGCAGGTAAGGTAATGAATGACTAGCGTATCTGTATAGGCTAACGATAATAGGGCAATTTGTATGATACCTCCATTTTATAAGTTAGATTACAACAGGAAGCTCTCGAACTTAACATCGTATTTTCCATTGCGGAGGCGCCGGATGAAATGCTAAAGTAAGGTTCTGAATCAAGCCTTAACAGCGACGCCAACAATAAGCATCATTGGCCACCTCCCCTGAGGGCTGACATTCGAGCCGTCCCCCAGGAAGAGCCTGGGGAGGATGTAAGCTTATGCCAGTCAATTGTCGATTTTAAGTTTTCGGGTTCTGATCTGCACGTCCCCGCGTCAGGGGGCTATGGTGCTACACAAGTGGTTAAGTAATTTAACGGCATCAGAGCCATAGATCCGGTGGTTCCTTAAGTAAGGAGAGCAATGGTCCCAAATTTTCTGACGCTTTCTGTTTTATTTATCTATAGTAGTTATGGTTTTCTTCAAACACACTCTTTCTGCCATTTGCGTTTTTCTCCTAGCTCTGGTGGTAGCTGATCCTCAGTCCATCACTCACAATGAGACCTTCGTACCAGACGCGGTGCTGCGAGTGAGCACGTCAAACATCTCCCAGTCATGTTATCCGTCCAAGTCAACAGTGCTTGTCAATGGGACATCTCCTGGTCCGGAGTTGAGGATTAAAGAGGGCATCACGTATTGGATTCGGGTTTACAATGATATGACCCACCAGAACTTGACCATGGTGTGTTCCAATTGCTAGCTGGTAAATAGAAAGTTTTGACTGACATTTCCATAGCATTGGCATGGTCTAACTCAAGCCATGGCCCCTTTTGCCGATGGAACACCTCAAGCGAGCCAATGGCCAATTCCCCCTTTGCATTTTTTCGACTACGAGATGCTTGTTCCGATTGGAATGGCAGGAACATATTTCTACCACAGCCATGTGGGCTTTCAAGCCGTTTCTGCTACTGGGCCTTTGATCGTCGAAGAGGATCAAGTACCGTGCGCATACCAGTACGACGAGGACAAGACTGTTTTTTTGCAAGATGTCTTTACTAAAGATGACTCAACAATTGAAGCAGGGCTGGTTGCTTCCCCGTTGTCGTGGAGTGGTGAAACGGACATGATTCTGGTGAACGGAAAAGGTGGAGGGAGTGCAAATGGGACGGTATGCAATGCAAGTCTTTCGAGCATTAATGTCCAGCCGGGAAAGACATACCGGTTGCGGTTCATTGGGGCCACGACACTCACATTTGCATCTCTCGCGTTCGAGGGCCATGATTTAGAGATCATCGAAGCCGATGGGTATGTATACTGTACCTGATCAACACCCCATCTAACGTGAGAAGTCATTATACCCAACCTCACAACACGTCGTTCCTCCAGCTCGGCACCGGCCAACGCTTCAGCGCTTTGCTACACACAAAGCTCAACCCAGAGAAAAGCACATACTACCTACAGCTCGAGTCCCGCGAACGCCCAACACTCACGCGCGGCTTCGCAGTCCTCAACTACGGGCCCAAGCCCTCCACTCCTTTCACACCACCATCCCAGCCACCACTCACTCTGCCCAACACCACGCTCGGCTTCCTCGATTACGAACTGCATCCATTCTCTGCGCCCACCGACGGAGCATTCCCAACCGCGCAAGAAGTGACCCGCCGCGTCACACTCACAGTGCACCAGCGCGTGTCCGGACAGACGGTCTGGATCCAAAACCAGTATGATTGGACTGACGCCTTCCCCGCCGAGCCATACCTCGTATCGCTATACAAAAACGACAGCATCGAGTTCCCGTCCATGCAGCGCGCCCTTTCCAACAACGGCATCGACCCCATCTCCCGCGCCTTCCCCGCACAGATCGGCGAGGTCCTCGAGATCGTCATCCAGAACACGGGCGCTGATTCCGGGGGCCTGGATGTGCATCCCTACCACGCGCACGGCGCGCACTACTGGGACCTTGGCTCCGGGAACGGGAGTTACGACGCTGCAGCCAACGAAGCGAGGATCGCGGCGTCGGGGCCGCCGGTCCAGAGGGATACGACGATGCTGTATCGGTATGCGATGAAGACCACGAACGGGACGGTTATGGGGTGGCGGGCTTGGAGGCTGAGGGTTTCGCAGCCGGGGGTGTGGATGGTGCATTGTCATATCTTGCAGCATATGTTGATGGGGATGCAGACGCTTTGGGTCATGGGGAATAAGACGGAGGTGTTGGGGAAGGTGGGGTATCCGGATGTGGCGGGGTATTTGCAGTATGGGGGGAGTGTGTATGGCAATGCGAGTCGGTGGCCGAGCGTGGTGCATTTTACGGATTCTTGGGTTGATGAGCAGTAGAGTACTGTGGATTTCAAGACAAGGTTATGGGAGCGGGCCGGCCCGGTTGAGGAGAACAGAAGCTGGAGTTGCGCGACGAGATGCTCTTGTTCTCGCCTTAGCATATTTGTGCCATCTATATCTCCACGTTGATCCCTAAAGCCTTTTCAGAACGCTCGTCATCACGAGGGCTTTATTATCAAGTTTTATACCTACTTTCTTCAACAGCAATTTCTGCAAATATACATCAAACAAACAGGACACGCATTTGGCCGCTCAACGTTAGCGTTTATCTTCCAAGTCGGTTGAACCTTTGTTCATGCCTTGCTTTTTATATTGAGTCCTTTGGTAAAGATTATGTGTGTTGTATCTGTTTTTTTCTCTTGAATGCTGGTAGCGCTAGTATGATATATACTGCCCCTAGTCAGATCGCTAAAGCCCCTTTGCCTAGATGTTCGCATTTAAGCTATTTAGCGAGTCAAGGGGACTTTTAGGACGACCACGCGGCAATGAATCCACCACATTGGATGCCTTAAAGGTAGCCTAGATTGTAATTTAGCATTTCATCCACAACTCCATTCAACATCTTCTTTCTAGGTTTCATAACAAATCCACATAGAATTTATAAGTTTACTCCTTAGACTAGCGCATTATCAACAAATAAACTCTCTCACAGCATAACCCTCTCCCCTCCCTCACAGCCCCATAAACCTTCCAGTCCCCCACCAACCCCTCCCACTCAATCCAATACGCCTACCTTAACCGCAGCGCTCCCCACACACTTCTCTTCTGCTATGGCGCTGGAGGCCAATCCATTGATGTAATCTCTACCAACACTCCATCAGCACTGTGGAGGCTGGATTTGGTGCATGTGACCGAAACCCACTTATATAGTCTTAGTTAGCATTAGTAATAACCTCTATAGTGCATCCGTAGATCTTTACAATCCAAGTCTTCTCCTATAATATAAATCCTACCCTTTTATTAGTAACCTCTATAAGGAGTAGGTAACTTAAAGACTTACTCTTTTACTTTCCTTCTACTCTCTTTTACTATTATTAGATTATAATTATTTTCTAAGGTAGTATATATAGTGTCTTGCTATCCTTATATATAAGTTCTACCTATTATAAAGCTAGGATTTTTTAACTCCTAACTTCCCTTAGTATTTATATAGTATTACTATATAAAGAAAGTAGTTTACTTACTCTATTCTAACTTAATACTCTATCTAATAGCCTCTAGCTAGATCTAACTATTATTAAAATACTCTATTACTCTAGCTATTTAATAAGATTATAGCCTAGTTTAATATCCTCTAATACCTTACTATCTAATAGTACCTTTAAATAGGTCTCTATAAGCGTCTTAGAGCACCCTATAAGCTTTATATATAATATATACCTTAATGCTAAGTTTATATACTCCTTTATCTTCTATTAAAAGAATTCTAGACTTAAAATAGAATACTCCTTCCTCTCTAGTTCTTAACACTTCTTCTAATAATACTAAAAGAGTTATAGCTATATAAGCTTTCTTTCTAGTTACTTCTACTTTCTAAATTAAACAAAATCCTTTTATACTTACTTCTATTCTTTCTTATTTACTTATCTTTTCTCTAACTTATTTATTTAACTAACCTTAGAAAGTTAAATAATATCTATCTTAATTATTACTTAAGAATAAATCTATACTACTTTTATCTTTTATATTTAATTTACTTAAAGATAAATCTAAACTTATAACCTAGCCTTTACTAGTAACTTATATATATCTATTAGTTTCTACTCTACTATCTATATAAATACTTATACCTTTAAGGTAGTTAATACTATTCTTATCTATAACTCCTTCTTAGAAAGTATAGCCTAAGATATTAATGCCTTAGCTTACCTTTACTAGTAAACTCTATAAAGATACTAAAGAATACCTTAAGACTATTAAGTTTAATACTCTTTACTATAATAATTAGAATACTAAGAATCTTGCTTTATAAATCTTATTCTATTCTAGTTTAACTTAGAAAGCTAAGAGCTAGTATATTATACTAACTAAGAATATCTATTAAGACTAGAATCTTCTAAGAGAAGCTTTTCTAGCTAAATATAATATTTAGAAAAGCGACTTTAATTATAAGTTCCTTATCTAATAAGAAGTCTATAACCTAAAGCAAGAAGAAAAGGAAATAGAAGTCTAATACCTAAAGTATATTAGAAAGCTCTATAAGTATTATAGCTCTAAAATCTATATAAGAACTAGCTTGCTACACTCTAGGAGGCCTCTTAAATATAAATCTATAGTATTAAGTCTAGTTATACCTTTTATCTTCTTGCAAAATTAGAAATAATAGTTAACTAAATAATAATTACACTTTCCCTAATATATAAAATGCTTTTATTATAGCTACTTAACTTATTAGAAAGGCAAGCCTATTTAATCTTATAGATAATAATAATAATAATAAAGAAGCTAGTAATATACTCTTAGTAGCTTAACTTAGTATTAAGATATTAAAGGCTCTTAAGTTATTCTAGACTCTAAAGACGCTTAGAGTATTAGCTCCTTCTTCTTATATTTCTTAAGTAGCTTAAGCTCTAAATCCCTTTGCTTTTTCTAAAGTTATTTGCCTTAATAATATTATATACTTTAATTATACTAAACCTAGTTATACTAGTAATATATATTCTAAGCCTTAAGTATTAGAGAATTAGTATAGGGATAATAGAAGTCGTATTAAGGCTATCTATTATAAATAAAATATATACCCTAGACTAGTTTCTGCCTACTAGTAATAATAGCCTTAGAATATTATTCCTACCTATACTATCTTAGGAAACACTCCTGCTTATATAAATACTTCTAATAGATATTAGATATTATATTAGTATAACTACCTAGCATATTATATTAAGGAGATAGTTTAGTAGCTAGCTAATCTAATACTAGTAGAGAATTCTAGTAATAGCCTAGCTCCCTCTACTACCTTTCTTACTTATTCTATTATTCTTTATAAAGGAAATATAACTATCTAAGCTTTAGTATTCCTAGTACTCCTAGCTAGAAGAACTAAAGTATATTATAACTACTATAATATATAAGCCTAAACTTCTAGAATAGGTTATAAGAATAGAGTCACCTAATAAAATACTTAAGTAGACTATCTTATTACTAAAGCTAGACTAAGTATAGTTAAAGGTAAAGGTAAAAGTAGAGAACTTAATCTTAATACCTCTTAATCTACCTTATCTACTATTAATAATACCTCTAAATAGAGCTAACCTAGCTATTAGAATTATACTTGACTCTATTAGCTAAGAGTTAAGAATATTACTAATTAGAAGATAGAGAATTGTTACGAACGTGACACGTGACCAAGGGACCTTAGGCTCAATGTCCGGTTTGTGGACATAGTAGAACCCTTGGGAGGATTAAGGTTTCCTTATAGTATAAGTGGTCGCACCGTAGGCCTAGCGGACTACGAAGCGATCCAGAGATTTCACGGGATGTTGGATCACGTGACCTAGGATAGACTGGTAGACAGTCTATCAGACCTATCGAGATAGGTTGATAGACGGACTATCAGAACTATCACTAAAAACGAAGGTTCTATATAAGACTGGGTCGTCACCCATTAGATAGGAGCTTCGTGCTCAACTTC
>QGMF01000986.1:0-12061 GCA_007821475.1 Lachnellula arida
CATCCACCAAGCTTCCCCGCGCAATATTCACAAACCGGCTCCCGACCTTCATCTTCGCCAGCCTCTCCCTCGTCACCACCTTCTTCCCATCCGGGCTCGCCGGCGTCGCCAGCACCACACAGTCGCTCAGCCCCAGCATCTCGTCGAGCGACGACACGAACCGGGCGTCGATTTCCGCTTCCAGCGTAGCGGGCTTCCGGAGCACGTCGTAGTAGATGATGTTCATGTGGAAGGCCAGGTACGCTTTGCGGGCGATCGCGAAGCCGATGTTGCCCAGGCCGATGACGCCGAGGGTGTGGCCGCGCGGGTTGTGGGACACGGGCGCGGCGTGCGTGTGGCAGTCTTGGAAGGCGGCGGGGGAGTCCCGTGCGGATGTCGTGCACCAGTTTAGGTTGCGGAAGGTTGATAGGATGAGGAAGAGAGCAAAGTCGGAGACTGATTCTGAGGAGGCGGCGGCGCTGGGGAGGGAGGGTTAGATGTCAGATGCGTGAGAGGGGGAGGTGTCGTACCTGTTGCAGTATACGATTCCTGGATATGTATTCAGTATTTATAGACCCGAGCTTTCGTTGAAAGAGGGGGAGACTCACCTCTTTGTGCTAGGATATCAACATCAGCCCAATCGAACCCGGCTCCAGCAGATGCAAATATCTTGCAAGATTGCGGGACTAGAGGGATGAGTTCCTTGTCCCATCTTCCCATTTCCCCTCCGGTGCTCCAAAAGGGTCTGTATATTGCGGCAAAATCCCCCCACTTCTTCTCCTTTAATGCCTTTATAAATTGATCTCGCTGTCTTTCTTCCGTCGAGGGACGAATAACAGTGAAGTCTTTGGAGAACTGAGCGTAGAGCTCCGTGTTCCATTTTACAGGATCCCCAATGTGAAGCACAATCGGCTTTTGTCCAGCTTCTGTTGCCATGTTGATGAAAGGTACAAGGCGGTGAAATCTCTAAAGATTTTGGAAGCAACTAAGTTCAAAATTTGTATAGAAAGTTCAGAGGAGAGATATAAGAGAAACAATCACGGATGAAGATATTCTACTCAAACCCCGCTCCCTACTCAGTACTTATACTCTCGTCTCAGCGCGGGAGAAGTGTTCGTTACCCCGGAGTATAGATGATACACAAGGCACTAAGAGTGACCACTCGGAAGACATCAAGATGTATGTGTGGGGTAATAATATGCAGCCACCCCCCGCAGTGCAGTGGTGTTGTCGGTATCTGACGGCAATCTACGGAGTATTTATATCACGATAACCGCACGTGATCTCAGATCACGATTCTGTAGCTGTAGCGCGGACCTGAGTCCGAGTAACCTCCCCCTCACCTTACTCGTTCTGTTTATCCAATTAAGATGTCGGAAAATAGAGTTTATACCACTAATCGACCGTACTCGTACTCGCAATTAGGAATCAAGGTCGAGTGCCTAGGTAGGTATGAGGTCGGGACGAAGCGAGCTACGGTAGCGATGAAGATATAACTTGGCGGGGCACTACATGCTATCTTGCAGACTTGCACAAACAAACATCTACCACCCCACCACAAATAATAAATAACAATGGCGACAACAACGACACCAGAATCCGCCACAAAGGCAGACACAACACAGAAAGCCGGCCTACCAACCCTGCACCACCTCAATGTTCGTTCCCCTCAACCCGTTCCCCCTCCCCTCTCGCTCAATTGACACCTCTCCAGAACTCCCAGTCCCAGAGAATGATCTGGCTCCTCGAAGAGCTAGGCATCGAATACAATCTCATAAAATACAATCGAATCGACGGCCACGCACCCCCCTCGCTCGCCAAGATCCACCCGCTCGGCAAATCCCCACTCCTCGTCACCGCCGCCGGCCGCCCCGTCATCGAGACCTCCGCCATCATCTCGCACCTCCTTTCAACCTACGACCGCGCCGGAAAATTCGCGACCGCCGACCCGCTGCGCGACGAGATGCTCAGCTCGTTTGCGGGCTCGTCGCTGGGGCCCGTGACGGGCATAGAACTGTTCCTTGAGATCCTGCCGGCGCACAGCCCGTGGCCGGTCTCGAGTCTGTTGAGGACGGTGCATGGGATGGTGCGGAAGAACTACACGACTGCGGAGTTTGAGAAGGCGATGAGGTTCTTGGATGGCGAGTTGGGGGAGAAGGAGTGGTTTAATGGGGGGGGTGTTGGGGAAGTGCGATGTTATGGTCAGTTGGCCGTTGGATATGATTGTTCAGAGGGGGTGGGTTGATTTGCAGGGGGAGTGGCCGAGGTTGGCGGCGTGGAGGGAGAGGATATTGCAGAGGGATGCTTGGAAGAGGGGGATGGAGAAGGGGAATGGGTATGATTTGAATGCTTTCTGATGGGTAGGGGCAAGCGCGGGCATAATGAATGGTACGTAGCTTGAGAGATACGATTGGTTTGGCGTTTGGCAGGTACTGTTTTCATAGCATGCTCTCAACCAGGAATGCTCTAATGTGTAAGTAACCCTTGCTTGTTATTTCATTCTTCACGACTTGCTCTATCTTGTCAAAGCGTAGGAGAGGCCAAGGCATCAAATGCCCAATTAGGACCTCCGCCAAGTTCTCCAGACACTGTTTCCACTCGAGCAAAGTGTTTGGCCCCAAACAGCCTGCAAGGCAAGTCTCGTCCGCTTAATAACCATTGTGTAGCTCTCATTCCCAAGTAGTTGGATCTCACAATGTCAAACGCTATAGCTTATGATGAGTCTTTACAAGTGAGGACCCAACGATAACCTTTCACTCTAGAATTTAGACAGGTTCAAAATTTTTCCCGTCCTCGATTTCTATAGAAACCCACTGCCCGAGTCAGGAGCTCGATTTTCTACAAAAGATACAAGCCAACTCCTATTACCCTCTTTCCCTCCCCTTTCCATTCATTCGCTTGCACTCGCTTACAACCGGTCAACCCACATGCATTCCACATCTCACGCCATGTACAAAAAAAAAACAACAACAAAAAAAGGACGGGAACAGTGGAATCGAACCACCTCACATTTTCAATCCAACTCCATCTTAGATAGATTGGCGTAACCCGGAATCGAACCGGGATTGAAACGGGCTCAGTATGTATAATCCTTGAAGGGAAAACCACAACGTCACGTGCTACCATTACACCATTACACCAGTTGCCACAATTGGCTGTTTTGATTGGTTAATAGGGCTTTTTTGATATATATACCAGATTGTGGAAGGGGATCAAGTATGATTTTGGCCGGGTGTGGGTAGTGTGTTGGGTTATGTGGGGCATGAGTATTTGGCTTGGGGTTAAGCGAGGAGGCTTAAAATCTCCTCTCCTCTCCCTCTTCCTACCTTGAACAGCACAACAGCACCTAATAATAATGCCAAGACTATTCTTCGACGACCAACCCACTCTATCACCATCAGACGTATACATGAACACGAACGCAAAGCTCAACAACATTGACGTACCGCTACCGCTATCTCATGTTGAAGCCCCCCGTCATTTGATATCTCCTTCTATACTTGTACTTCGATAAGCATTTTCAAAAACCCCTTAAAAGGACTGATATTTTAAGACTCCATATGATAATATACCACATTTTTCACCTACCAACCTACCTCACCGCATATTCCTCGAAACAACAGCCGTTGAAGTTCCCGTCCCACACTATTAATCCCCCCTCTCATCCCTTTTCATCCCCACAAAAGCAACATCAACCAGCACCGCCACCGCCGCAATCGCAGCGCAGCCCTATACCCCCCGGACCTCGCTTCCTCCCCCTCC
The DNA here is from genome assembly GCA_007821475.1 of Lachnellula arida. Classification (NCBI taxonomy): domain Eukaryota; kingdom Fungi; phylum Ascomycota; class Leotiomycetes; order Helotiales; family Lachnaceae; genus Lachnellula; species Lachnellula arida. The sequence goes on from QGMF01000986.1 coordinate 3,742, forward strand.
CCCTCCCCCACTCCCACTCTCCCTCCCAGCACTAACCTCCGTCTCCACCGTCTCCACCGTCCCCGCAAACCCCAACCCCAACGAATTCCCATACTGTACATATTCAGCATGCCGTCGCCGATCAGCGAAGCCGCCTCCTCACACTACACTATTACTCCGTACTCGCGATGATCTGCACAGCCGCGTACTACACACGAAATCCGGACAACGCTATGAGCACCGACGCGTCCCGGGGAAGACCTGCCGCAGGCCCAGTAGCTCTGCTGCGCCGACATGCCATGGTCGTGCCCATGTCCAGCCGATGGCGAAATGCAGCAGAACACGCTCCAGTGCCGATGAGTTGCTGCCAGCGATCATGCCATGTAGAGCAGGGTATCGTTAGCCACGAAGCACAGGAGTGAGGCGACGAACAAGGGGAGGAAGAAGGGGGCGCGCTATATGTTGAGTGGGAGGATGGGGTTGTAACTTGTTTGTGAATTTCGCCTCCCAGATGCCGATGCCGAAGATAGCAAGGAGCAAGGAGCAGGATGGAAGATATCATCTCACTATTTCTAGCATGTCGACCAGCCGACCAGCCGACTGCTGGTAGCCTCACCTTTCCTTTCCCACGAGACGCGGTACGCTTTTAGAAATTAAACCCGTCGAACCGAAAACGCATTTGCAGAAACCCCTACACTACTTTATTAAGATATCCGAACACGTTTACCATCGCCTATAATACAATAGCTCGCTCTCTCGCGGACATGCAGGCTAAATAGCCTCGCCGCAGCTGCAGACCCTCTAGATAACTTTACTCTCGAGGTTTTAGACGAGGTTTAATTTTTGAGACCGTCGAGCAAGGAACTAGATTTCAGTCCTATATTCCGCACCTTAACACAGAAGCGTCAGGATCTACCTTTATGAAATATCACGCTTTTATCAAGCTGCTAAGGCGATTCCTCGCAGATAGAAGATAAAGATGCTAAGAGGCAACTTTTTGCAATGGGTTGCGCGTGCGGGGTCAGGCCTAGATTACAGCATTGGCATATAGTCCGGGAGGAACGAATAGTTCTTATCATGGCAGGATGTGGAGATTCGTAGAGGGATAGCTCGAGATAGATAAATAACGGAGGATTTTCTGTGGTGGGTTGGGTTGGGTTGGTTGGCTGGGTTGGCAGGGTTGGTTGAAGTGGAGGTGGAGGTGGATATGAATATGAGGTGATGGGTCCAGTTGGATTATTTGAGCTCAAGACATTTTTGGCAGTGGATTTAATAAACTGTTAGTATGTAGATGACTATGAGCTGAAGAGAAAGTTTGGAGGAGTAGGGGGTGTTGGAGTGAGGTGGTGAAATGTAGTGGGGTTCAAGCTGGGCCAGCACTTGCTTGCTTATGCCCTGATGTGCATATCATTCCTTCTCTGAGTAGAAACACGACATCTTTGACAGTGAGTGCAGTGCAGTGAGCTTCACGATTCAAATGCGAACCTGTTAGCTCCAAAACCAGTTGTATTGAAGTTGATAATCATATACACCCATTATTTCCCTGTAATCCAAAACACACCTCATAACCAACCGAATACTCCATGACACGATCCTAAGTCCTATGCGCCTCAAAGCTTTTCAAAATCCGTCCAAACATACAACACATCCTCCAGCATCCCATCTCCGTTAGCGCCGCACTAGCATTGCGCATATGCTTAAGATACTTCTCCCTCGGCGCACCAGTCTTCAACTTAGCATACGCCCAACAAATAATACCACCCGTAAATAGACAAATAGCAACCTCAAAGCTACTATCCGGTACTGTTCCCGAATTAACACATGAGTGGCATAGATCCAGCATGCTATACACGTGTGCCATGGTTGTATTCGCCATCTCGCTATTCGCCCAATGCTTGAGATTTTCTTCGGCAAAGTCGCCGTCGTTGGTATTGTTTGAGCGCCCGGCGACAAGGTGCATGTCTGAGAGGCTTACATCGAGGGAGATGTAGGCGAGTTTTTGAAGAAGGGTCGCCGAGACGCTTGTTTCGGGCGTTAGGTAGCATTCACCCCAACTGTCGAGGCCATCTACGAGCCACTTTCGACGTTCCCTTAGACTCTCACCGACGGGAAGAGCAGAGGCCCCGAAAGCGCCCATTAATCCGGTTGGATTCATCATACATGTCGATTGACGCCATTCAAAAATTTGCGTGTGAAGGGCGTAAAGCAGGATAATCTTTCCCAGTTCGCCTCCTGTCTTGGCAATTGGAGAAGCAGGCTTCATGCGTTTACGGAGCAGACAAGCGTTGAGAGCATGCAAGTAGTATGTAACAGGTGGCCCGTCAGCCGCACCAACAAGCATCCTCCATGATTCAGCAGTAGGCGATTCCCAATACTCCTCCGGACAAGGAAAGACGAGATTTGTCGTTTCTGCTTTACTGATGTACGGCTGGTTATTAAACAACGCTGGGAACATACAGTCATAGACCTAGCCTAGTTAGTTTAATTTCCAGATAGTCAAGGAACAAACATACGTAGATAGACAGCCCAAGTCTCTTCCTCTTCTCATTCTCTACCCATGCCATCCAAGAAGCATCGGATGGACTCAGGCTCTCGCGTTGGAAGTGATTAACTTCCATCTTAGCCGCCGGACGGCAGTCCAAGAGGCGGGCTCGGCGAAGAGCAGTGATAAGTACACCTCTGTGTCCTTCGGAGATTCGTACGCCGGTTTACATCCACTCCAAGTACCAGCCAAACAGAGTAGGAAGTATGTCAAGATGTTGTCGGCGGATCGAAGCTACTTTTATCAGCGGGTGTAATGAAATAAGATGCGGGAACTTACATATTTCTCATCCAATTCCTGCATACGGAAGCAGGCAATCCTAAGATGATCATAAAAGAGACGACAGAATCGGCCTCGGTCCATTCGGGAATGTCCCGATCCAAGGAACATCATGGCAAGCAGAAGCAGAGGTGGGCTGTTGTAAATATCGAAAGTGGGAAGGTGAACGACCGGAAACCTTGGATGCACGAACCTGATGTAGAGGCGAAGAAAGAAATCCAATACATCAGCCGGCGGGAATATCACGTCGACAATCTCGGGACGGGAGAGCTCATTCCTGCCAAATTGGGTTCCGTCCAGAGCACTCAGTAATGTCTCCCGAAGAGAATCGTTAATTTGATGGAAGGGATGAATAGTTGAGGCAGTGAGTCCAGCTCCTCTTGCTTCATCAAGGATGGGCTGCCACGAGACAGGTATGAGATGAAGCGGAACAATGCGAGGAGCACGACGAGGATTACGTGCAGCCTCACTCTCACCAGCCTTGTCTGGCCAGTCGTTCGTCTCTTCATCCTCGGCATCAGCAGCGTCAATGGGGTGGACTTCATATTTCTGATACGGGACATAGTGATATGGATCACCAGGAAAATCACCCACATCTTTGACCATATCGTAGTTTGGAGAGTTGTCAGTGCCGAAAGTGTTGAGAGACCAGGAGATGTCGGCATTATATGTACCCATATATGCATTGGCGTTATCCCCGTAAAGCATAAATCCACCCCAGAGATTTGGGTCGCAGGTCTCGGACGGGGTGAAGGTGAACGGATAGGATTCCTGTGGAGCCAAGGCAGCCTCCATTAGGCTTGTAAGACCTTGGGATTGATTCGAAGGACCCTGCAGCAGGGCGGGGTTTTGGCCGTTAAGCCCATCAGGTTGCAGAATATTTTGGTACCCGGCACTAGGATGCTCGATAAATATGTTTTGATGTTGCTCATGGTAGACGTCGTTGGGGTGGCCATTCAACAAAGCACCGTTTGAGTGGCTGTTGGAGATTATATTGGGATCAGGGTGGCCATTGGAAACGCCATTCTGATGGTGATCTTGAGTGACAGGAAGATGTGTTTCTTGAGGCATCGACCGTCCACCATTATGCGCCTCCGAGTCAAACCGCTGGGTATCCGGCTGGGGCTGCAGTGGGGAAGATGAAGTATGTTCAGGCTGGGTCACGTGCTGTTTTGCCGCCGACCCCTCATGAATACGGCGGTGACGGTTGAGCAAATCACTTCTGGTGAAGCGTTTCTTGCAAATGTTGCAAGCAAATTTTCCAATCTCTTCGTCTAAAAAAAGAAGCAAGCATCAGACATGAAGTGGACGGTGAAGGGGGGGAGGGGGAAGAGGATGAGGGGAAACAAGATGGAGCTTACGATTGGCCTGGTGTCGTGTGAGATTCTCGATGCGGCTGAAGTTTTTGGGACATCTCGGACACTGGAAGCGCTGGCCGGTAGGAGCAGCTTTGACCGGCGATTTACTGTTCTTTGCGGGCTCTTTGGGCTCTTTCTTGGTGGCATTGGGGGTATTGGTATTGGTATTAGTAGGCGCCACAGGCTTGTTACCGGCATTGTTGTTGTTGTTGTTGTTCAGGAGACTAGAGTCGTATTCCACAGGCGCATGGCCAAGTCCATGTCCATTATTGACTTCCACCTTGACGGGATGCATCTCGTGATGATGGTGGTGGACGATGCCATGGTGAGCATGGGCATGGGCATGAGCATGGGCATTGCCATAACCGTTGCTTACCGGTATCCTCGATGCCGTCTCCATGCTGGCCAGTGGACAGGAAGTGAGGGGAAGCGTGGAGGACTAGAGATCAGAATAGAATAGAAGAGCACAGTAGTGGACGAGCAACAGGATCTGATAAGGATTGTGAGACTTCAAGGTGGACTGATATCCAGACCCCAGAGCAGTGGAGTGAAAGCTGACAGGCAGGTGGTCAATAATTGAGGAGGTTGTGTCGTCTCGATCGTTGATGATCATACGGAAGTATACGCGACCTGTGGACGGATCATTGTGGACGTGACGTTAGCTCGTTAGCGGGTTAGTAATATAATAAAAACAAATAAAGCGCGAGAACAACACTTCAATTCCTCAAAGCCCTTTAAACTTATCACAAGTTAAGCGTACAATTGATATTAGAAATCAAATCCAGTCCAGCCATCACCCCTCTTCTTATTATCCAACTAAACTCGGGGATCGCCATGTTGGTGGCGTCAGTTCGTGCTTGGGCTTGTTCAAGAGGGGCAGAGTTCCCGACCGGATTGAGTCCCGGCCCTGTGTGCGGAGTATGTCGTAAGTACAGGGTACGGTATTGCTACCCAAACCGCATCTTTCCACAATAAATATATAATTTGACTGGGCTTGTGTGGATTGTACGATGTACGGGGTAATAGCTAGAAACGTCTGTGTTTTAGTAAAAACGTTTAGTAGTTTGATTTCGGAATGTCTCCATACTGTACCTGCATACCGTACCTAGCTAAGCTAATAAATATACATCCTACTCCGTATATTATCTTGACATCCTATTTTCTGGCAGAAAATCTAGCAGAAAAATGCCTCGTTGAAATGAACGTTCTTGACTACTTGTAGCGTTTCACGGCTGTTTCCACAAGTCGCTGCTAGTTGAAGAAGCCTCATGGTGGATAGAAAAGGCGGTACTAATTCATAATGTGCCAGGCGGCGTGGAATATTAAAAGTCAAATATACCTAGTGAGTGCGGCTTGTTCTATCTAGCATAAAGAGCGTTGGGCTTTTTGTGGAGCAGGCCGTAACACTATAGAGGTTGAAACTGCCTCCGTTGATATACAACTGACTACGATTACAGGTACGAGTACAACTCAGTCCTCTATTCAAACTCCCCATCAACACTCTCAAATGTATCCAAGAATCCCTTGAAGATCTTTACTCCCAACCCAGGATCCAAACTTCCAGTCGTAGCTCGGATAGAATGCATGCTCAGCTGCGGAATACCCGCATCAATAGCCCTAACACCCATCGCAGAACTAAGCATAGGTCCAACAGTTCCCCCGCTTCGCGAATCATTCCGAATCATAAACAGCTGCAATTTGTTGTCCGTCTTCTCTGCAACTCTGCTAAGGAGAGCAGTGGAGACGGAATCGGTGGTCATATGGCCGTTTGAATCAGCGGATACCACAAGTCCGACGTTCAATCTGGGAGAGTGGCCCTCGAGGTACGAAGCGAGGAAGTTGGGGTTTACGGCGTGCGTGACATCTGCCGAGACAAGGAAGGAGTTGGCGTATGTCTGAGACAGGATATTGGCGCTGGTTCCATTACTAGACAAAGATTCGGTGATTCTCTCAATAGTGCTGGCCAAGAAATTGCCCTTTGCACCTTGTCGAAGCTGGCTGCCGATTTCCTCGTCGTCGAAAACGCCAACAAGCTTTACGATTCCATCTTCTGCGGAAGTAGAAGCCGTGGAAGAGGCGAGTAGTGCTTCAATGGCGGACCATGAACAAAGCTTGTCGTCAATACGACCAGCGAAGATAAATTCCTTGTCCAATCCACCAACTTGTGCGGGCTGTGTATCGTATAATTCGAGTTCCCAATTGACGATTGAAGAGTAGTCTTGGATGCTCAGTTCACCCGCGATCGCACGTACGAGTTTGGGAGGTTGTGTTGCGGCAAATGTCCCCTCACCACCCAGGGTCAAGTTCTTGAATTCATCGTCCGCGGAATGGATATCGGAATTGTCGAGGCCAATAATGGGAACTGCCTGTGTCTCTGCATTGTTTTGTCCAAACATACCGATCCCAAAGTGAGGTGCGAGAGTAGGGATTCGAGCAACTAAGACTCCATTAGCCAATGTGCTTTCCTTTTGCCTGCAAACTTACTTGGCCATCCCAGCTTCACCAGCTTCGTGTCGATCTTTCCAGTCTTTGAATCTTTCACTAATACTCTTCCTCCAATCCCAAGGTCTCTGTCCCACCATGTGTTGTTGAGAGCTCCGGCATATGGCGCAACACCTAATTGAACGTATCCAGCAGATGTCTTCTTGTTACTCACAGGCTTCAATCGTGCCGTCAAAGCATCGACGTGACCTGCAATCATTGCAACTCCATTGCCACTCTTGTAACCGCCTCCCACTGTGAATGCAATCAAACTACTGCCATTTCGTGTAACAAAGTATTTGCCTCCAGTCTTTACTTCTTCGTTCCAGGATGAGCGTTCGGAAAGCTAGAATATGTCAGCGTAATACTACAGAACAGGGATAGATATCATACCTTTTTGAATCCAGCGTTTTTTAACTTCGTCTCAAAATGTGACACAGCATGGAAAACCGTGGGATTGTCTGTCAAGAAGTCACAGAAGGGCTGTGTATATGCCTCTGGGATCTTCAACGCATTATCCACCCCAAGCAATCCCTTTGTGATCAAGCTGCTCGGCGGCTGTAGCTGCATCATCGATGTCCGTTCTTTCATGGTCTGGCGGAACCTTTTCGCGCTCTCATTGTATTGCTCAAAAAGGCTTAATTGTTCCATTTCGCGTGAGACATTGTTGGCATTCGATCCGTTGCCATTCGATCTCGTTGCACCGAGGGTTGGAGGGTCCGTAAGGCAGGTGCGTCCATCAGCCCTGTCATAAGACTTCCTTCCCTTTTCGGTAGGCTCTCTTCTTATGGGCGGATAGGCAAGAGGATGTGGAGGTGAGAACGACTCCACAGGTGGAGCGCGGTTCGCCGAATCTGAAATCGGGCCCAGAGTTGGAGCAGCGTAGTGTGATTGAGATGGCACGGGTAGGTTTCCTCCAGAAGGAGGAGAGCTCGATTGTTTCTTTGCTGTGAGCGAAGCAACCTGCTCTTCGAGCGCGGCGATCCGTTGGCGAGCTGCTTGTTCTTGGAGGGAGCTGGTGCTGACGCTGCCGCGGAGAGAGTTGGGGTTCTTTTTGACCATGGTTGGGAATTGTGTGAAGTTTTGTTTTTATGATGAGGAATGAGGTAGAGAGAGGTGGTAAAAGAGATGTTGTGGTGAGCTGAGTTGGAGCTTGTGTGGGGTCGTGTGATGGATGATGTTGATCAGTTGTTGAGCTTGGCGTTCGCAAGCAGGCATGGTTCATGCGCAACGTGCCCAGCCCAGGTACAGTGTATTGCAGGTTAATCCTGTTTTCCCGAAAAATTTAGGTTTCTGACCTCTTTTTTTTGCGAGTACTCTAAAACTATAGAAACACCCAAAATATATCTTTTTTTGCTATAATTAATTTGCTAGAATCGCCTTAACTATATGACTATTTACCTGCTCTTCTTATAAAAATTAAAGGTAGCTAGAATTATTAAATAAAGAGTGAAGTCAAGTAAGTTTTAGTGTTCCTTGCGCTCGCTTATTTTTATCCCTTATAGAGGGAGTAAAATGCTCTAAATGCTCTTAAAAAGCTATAGTTTTAGGATTGAGGAAAGAACTACACCATAGGATTATAAATCTAATATCGAGCTATAAGCGCTAGTATAGCCTTAATCCTATAGGATTTACGGGATTAAATTTAATTATATGGTTCTTTCCTCAATCCTAAAACTAT
>QGMF01000987.1:0-12036 GCA_007821475.1 Lachnellula arida
GGCGCGACTCGTGCACCGTGTGCAGGAGTGCGGGGACGCGGTATCTGGCGGCGCGCGGCGCTTGTAGAGGCCGTCGTCGGCGTCGAGGAGCTCTTGGTCGTAGATCACGATGGCTTGGGGGCCGGGAAGGGCGAACTCCCAGATCTTCTTGCGGAGCTTTGGTGGCAGCTTGCGGAAGAGCTTGAAGGTGGGTTTCAGAGAGGATGTTCGAACGCTTCTCAGAGGCTTCGGTTTGGGGATACCGGTACCTGGTTACAGTCAATATCATGGGGTGCCAGTTTGGAATATCAAATGGAGCATACGGCGAGGAGAAGTGCCATGGGAGACCGGCGACTTCTTGGTAATTGCAAGCTTTGCGATCTTGGAGGCAATATCTTTGTCTGTGAGTATGGTTAGTAGCCTCTTTCACACTGGGGAACTTGTTGACCAACCGTCCATTTTGCGTGACCAGTGGTTTCTAAAGTTTACAAGGGAACGAAGGATTTAAAGTCATTTATGGAATTTATGGGTAACCTAGCAGCCAAAGCTTGACGCGGTGAATCAGGTGAGTCAACGTCCTTTGTTTAGACCAATCCCTGCGCGTTCAGGTCTGTCACCACCTTAAGATACAAAGAGCGATTCACTGAAAGTCCTAGCTACACCTTGAGATCCACTATTCTACTCTAACACATTGTCTGCACGGAAATGTATCCTGCAGGCTGGAGATGTTTCAGCGTGCTGACCCGCTGAAATATGAGAATGCCAAATGAAAGAAAAAGACAAAGTCTCTCAGCGTGCTGACCCGCTGAAATATGAGAATGCCAAATGAAAGAAAAAGACAAAGTCTCTCTGCTGAGCAATCGTTTTTATACCCTCATAAACATTCTATAATTACAAAGTATAACCTCCCTCTATGTTCGGCTGGGACAACATTAAGTTTGCCAAGAATAGCACCAATATTGCTATCATCACAACTACTACTACTACTTGGCTTCGACCGTACAAGTAGAAGTGGCTATATAGTATAAGTAGCAATAATACCCATCGAGACACAGTTCTGGTACGTTTGATTGAGAATGGGTATGCAAATGGGCGCTAGACGGTCATTATTAGCTGCATAATATACACGTAGAGTCCTGGTGACTTACTCTGCTTCCATCGACCCGGAAATCCTCAGCCCCAAGCTCATCTTTCAACTCAGCAAAACTCAGCAGGCATTTAACTTGCGGCAAGGCCCTATGCTGGCAACCGCACTGAGCATCATGCTTGCTAGAGCATTCAAGTTGACAGGATCTCAGACTCTCCTCCACAGCATACGCCACATGGGCTGTAAGCCTGTCCAGGTCTTCTCTCGGTACATCGTTTGCGCTGAAGCCGCCATCCAAGATGAGAAAGACAACTCTAGCGGCAGGGAATCTTCGTATGCTTTCGGTCATGTCCATCATGTCGAGATTTTGCGTCATGCAACGAGGGCCGTTCGTAAACCAGCCCACTACACAGCCCGGTTCAACCGACAGACTCAGAGACCGAACGCTCTTTTCTGCAGTGTAGGTCATGTGTGAAGAGAACCCACCATGAGTGATCACACCACCAAAGAGTCCATTATCGCTGTACCCTTCGTTCTTTAGGAAGATGGTATCGGATGCGAAGTTCAGATCGAGAGCGTGGCCAAAGCTGGGGGTATACACATGGACATATGCCTTTTTGGCCTCCTCTCTCGACTCGCGGTTCACGGAGAAGGTGCTCGGACGCTGTGGGGGTCTCTGTCCTTGAAAGCGGTCTCTCTTCTTGCGCCAGGTTTCGCATATGATGATTCTTGGTTGTTTGTTTGCGATTGCCCAGATCTTGACGCGGATTTCGGCTGGGAGTTTAGGGAATTTGTGGAAGACGCGGCCCTCGCTGACTGCTGCGGTGTTGCGACGACCCCATCCCGGGAGATGCACAGTCATGGATTCCATCGTATTTGACGCGTGAGTGTAACGGGTTTGCGTTTGGGTATGTTGGATGCTGATATGTGCAAGAAACCAACTGGCTTATTCGAGGGGCTTTGATGGTCTTGGTCTAAGAGCAGCTGTTAGAAAATGTGCACGTGGCGTGTGGTTGCGATATTGATTTACCTCAAATATAGTCTAGCAGGACAACTTCAATTGCTTTGTATCGGTGAGGCTTGACGGAAAGAGGCGCATTGAGATGGACAAAGGACCCTATCGAGATCTTCTGTTATCGATGGCACCTTGACTCTCCTGTTTGAGGTTAGGAGGGTTTGGGGATGCGAATTCGAGGGCGTGTAAAGTGTTGGCTGGGGTGAAGAGGATAGAGTAGAAAGAAGAAGGAAAGGTGGAGGTGGAGGAGGTTGTGGATGTCTGACGTTCAAAGTGGGCGGGGTAAACAGCTGTGAATTCACAGAATTTTCAATCCTTGCCACGAATCTAGATTGCAGAGCACGCTTTTATGACTAAAGACACTGGTTAAATGCCGAAGATACGAGAGCAAAAATACGGGTTAAATTCTTTTGTTCAAGAAGACGTAACGGAATCAAATAACAGCGAAGTTTGCGGGCAGCCAATTGTCATTGCTAGTAGGCTATTCTGTACGAAAGTAAATAATTAAACAGAAGACTTTGTTCATCAGGTTTGCTTTGCGTTTCAGAGGTCTTGACAGGAAATGACCGATCCAAACTCAACCCCATCATATCCGCCCACCCTGCAAGTATCAGCAAACCACACATATATGAACAAGTGTTTCAATACTAATAAGACCGCGTGCAAAAAGCTCCATGCCCCCCAAAACACCTTGACAAGCACCCAGCATAAGAATAAGAAACCCAGCACAACGAAGCTAATGCCGAAGATGAGTTCCATAGTTGACGGGGTTGGCGGTTCTGGCTACAATGCATGAGTTAGTTCCTTGGTCTCATGAGTATCACACAGATTGACTCACTGTCGTATCCTTTATCTGTATCTCCGTAGCCCCAAGGTCGCCCTTCCAGTCCTGGAACTTCACACACTTGATATTCGGCAACGAACGACCCTGAAACCAACATTTGCAAGTCCGGTTAGGATGGTATTCGCAAGCCGATCCATAATACTGGAAGCTTTTAAGCATCTGCTTTAGCGCCTCTTCCATGTCGCCCTGCAACCCTGCCCGGTATTGGGTTGCATTGTAGTAGTTGAAGACGATGAAAACATCTTGTACTTCAAGAAACTCGCAGATTACAAGGCAGAGACCTTGAATGACATCATGGCTCGGATCGATCTGGCCCACGTCTTCAAAGAATCGTGGGTAGTAGCACCGGTGACCCTTGTGCCAGCATGGATCAAAAGACAAGGCGAGCGAGCGTATTTTGAATGTTGATTTTGGCGAAAAGAACATATTGTCGATATATCGCGAATGTATGAAAAATCTTATATCTTGCCGGCCGGGGAGCCAGCTCAGATTTGAATTGGTGAGAAACAGAGTATCGACGTGGGGGTTAAAAGTGATGACGAGGTCAGGAACTCGGATGGATGGCTGTTCCCAGCCCAGCTCTTCCCCGAAATGCTCGGATATGAATGAATCACTCGTAGCGTTTGGGTCCTTCACGCTTTTGGTGGTATGTATTTGGGTGTATCCGGCCTTCTTGGCTTCGTGCCTGGACTCCTTGTTGGCAGCCAAAGGGCCGGGGAAATATGTAGGTCTTGTGCATAGTGATTTGTTCTGCCGATGTTTTTCGCATGCGAGTATGATCGGATGGTCAATCACCAACTTCCAAATCTTAATTCGGATCTCGATGGGGAGTTCTGGAAATTTCCAGAATCGGGGGCCTAAATAATCCTCAAGTAGAACTAGGCCCTTAATCCCAGGATATATTCTAAGCAAGCGCTCGAAGTATTCAGTCTGCTCCACGGGGTCAAGTCGTTCAAGCCTTTTGAGGGTCATTCGCCCTACCCTCCTGGCTTCGGACCCTGCTTCCAGCTCTTCTTTGGTCATTAGGATAGGCCAGGGTGGCCACATTTTGAGGGTCTGATTTGGAAGAGCATCAGCCAGTACTCCGTAACTCAAACGATATCTCTCTCCCAAATTACCTTGAACTTTCCGTCTCGAGGAATGACAATCTGAATCAGGCGCAGGCTTGTTGGAGAAGCGCCGTGGACAGGAGCATCAAAAAAAGAAAGATGGTGTTGAGAGTGTTCAAAGGGTCTCGATTGAATGTGTTAGAAGTTGAGGAAAAGCTTTGGCCAATTTGATGGTTGTTCCGGGTTCCCCTAAATCGCCATGAAAAATTAATAAATCGCCCAAAGCTAGCCAAATCTAGAAGGGACTAAGAGTTGTGCAAAGCACAGCCCTAACTTGCTAGGTACTTCTATCACTATACAAATATGGAGGCCCTTTAAGTACCTGAGAAGGTTAGCGCAACATATTAATATAGAGATAATAATATTTTATACTCTTTTCTACCACTTTATTGCAAATAATTAATAGATTCTAAACATTTTAAAATTATTAATTTGCAATGCTAAAAGCTTAATATTAGGTACTTATATTAATATCTACTGCGATAAGTAAGGAGAAGAATACTAAAGTTGGGAATAGTTACAAATATGCGACGCGACGCGTTCCTTATAGAGGTCACGTTTAGCCGACCTTGCTAGGTACCTCGGGTGCCTCTACGCTTTAGTAGTGGTGGAAGTACCTGGCGAGGTAGATGTGTCCGTGCTTAATATGCCCTACGTAATGACTTCTCGATTTGGCTAGCTTTGGACGATTTATTAATTTTTCATGGCGATTTAGGGGAACCCGTTGTTCCCCCTCTCTGTCGCGCTAGTGCGACATCTGCACATTGCTCACGGTTGGTGTGAATTCGTGATTCACATATGGTTTTATGGAGACCCTGCCTACTCTCCCGTTACATGCTTTCGGCCTTCCTACTCTCACGGTGGGTGGATCGGAAAAAGCGACACTAGTTTGTAATATGTCAGGCCGCGTGCCAATTTTGTCTATCTGGCATAAAGAGCGCTTGGTTTTATAGGCGTTGCGTAGTTGCATGCTTGAATTACTAGTTAGGGAAGGTTATTACAAGTGAGAATCGACTATCTATCTATCTAATAAGAAGAATTTCAGGGCTAGCCTTATAGAGGCTAAAAAGCTATAGTAATTCCTACTTTCTAAGCTATATCCTTCCTGATTTTACTCTCTTTATTATCCCTGCATCATTTAGCATGTCTTAAGCCTCAAATTTCAACGGTAGAAGTGATCTAAGTGATCCTTTGAAGAGTAAAATATCAAGAAGTGATCCTAGCGCGTACCCCTACTTCATCAGAGAGCCAAGTATATCAAAGTCACCAAGGAGCACGAGTACGATTTAGATATAGGAGGTCCAAAATTCGATGTTGCACATAAATTCATGTCTTCACTTCCAGGTCTTTATAGGGAAATTTCTAAGGGCCTAATCAAAGAGATCTTTCCCCAAGTGGACAGTTGTCTGGGTATTAACTAACATTCTCCAAATGCTTCAATAACCTCATTACCAAGCCAATGTGAAATCCCGCAACGGCTTCCATTATTCGTCACACCCCAGCGTTAAAGCCATTTCTCGTTTTCTATGCCCCCATAGACATCTTTCCACTTCGAGTCGGATAACATGTTGATCTCCGGGACGCTTGGAACACCAGGTGGTTTTGGTAAGAAATGATCAAGGAATCGCGATGCATCTTTCGATTCCATATCCTCTGGAGCTTCCGGTGGTAATTCAAATAATTCCACAACGTACTCAATTGCTACATTCCTTGTCGGCCCTCCTAAATCGTTAATCGCCCGTAATTTAACTTCTTTGTATTCATCCGTACACAGTGTCAAGGTTGTCAAGCTTTGAATTCTTCTTAGCAACAACGGAAAATCATCGAGTGCCCGAATAGATAGGTGCCGGAGATTCTGTTCCAAGACATTTGGAGAGTTTGGTTCCGTCCATGGAGGGTTGTCGCCAATGTAAGCACCCTCGATGCGGATGTCGTCCAACTCTGTATGGCTACCAGGGAGATAGTTTCTAACTACCTCTAGTGAGCTAGTTGGTGGTATTGCGACCATCTTACTCAAGAGCATTCCAGGGGTCAGAAGACACAGAGCATCGCGGGAGAAATCCGAAAACATAGGGTACTGGAAAATCCCCTTTGGAATCAATGTATATCGTTTGAGGCCCAGATAGCGTGATTCGCTGCACACATGAAGTATTGTTAAAGGGGATTCGTAGTCTATAACTTCTGGTTCAAGCATTGTGAAGACATGTGAGAAAGAGTAGGTTATAACAAAGTCTGATGAGACAGAGGCTACGTGGCTTCGCTTTTCCTTCCGAGCGCCTGCTTTCCGGATGACTTTGATATCTCTCGGCCCAGGTAGAGCAAACTTCCAAATCATCTCCCGAAGCTCTGCTGGCAGATTTGGGAACATTGTGAACTCCTAAAGATCGACGCCTAGAGGTGAAACCTGGGTACCCGGGTGCTACCTAGAGCTTTAGCAGGTAGTTACCTAACCTATATAAAAGTAAAGGGGTAGATACCTAGAAATTTATAGGTACCTAGGTAATACCTAGGTATCCCTATACGTGACTAGAATAATAGTTAATATGTGCTAAGAGCTATTTTTAGTATAAAGCCCCCTAAACTGCCTAGCAGCCGCTTAGGCCCGCTTTTCTATGTAAAGCTCCGCGTTATATTAAGGTATCTAAGAAAAAGTTATTAGAATGCAAGTAAATTTTAAGTGAGTTTTAGTAGATATATAAGACTTTATTCTATTAATATTTTCTTAGATAGAGAGCTAAGTTATATTTATATTATATATAAGTATATTATAAATAAGGCTAAAATACTTAGATATCTAGAGTTTCTAGAGGATTACCTAGTTATATACCCTACCCGCCAAATTTTGCCTAGGTTAGTACCTATAAGGGCTATACCCGGGTATCCGCGGGTATACCCTATCTAAGTGCCAAGTCTATCGACGCCTGTCGATTCTAAGGGGGTTATCTGCATGTGGTTCTAAGGAGCTTGTAAGCCGGTATCTAGGAGGTGGTTTTCTATTATTAGATTCTTAAGACTAATTAATGTGTTTTTAAATACAAAACATTTATTTATAAAATCCAACTTATAGTACTAAGCTGCCTTATTTATAGACTTCTTAGCTCTTTATTATATAAAGAACCATGTTAATATATGCTGTATCTTATATATTTTAACAATCTTTATATAATAAAGGAAATATAATTACGTTACTCTAATTAGCAGATCTAGCTCTAGCATCCCGTGCTGAAGATGGATCCATTTGCCCACCCGCTGTCCCTTTAACTAGAGCTTCTTAGATGAGAGCCAGCCGGCTTTCTTTAAGTAAGAGGCTACTACGCCACCAAATATATAAATATAAATTCAACTCTACGCCTACGGAGCAGGTGGAATACATCTTATGAACTCACGTTTAATTACTTCATAATTTCAAAAGGAAACTCACAGCTGCAAATATAGTAATTCAAGGACTTGATCTGGATCGATATCTTATAGGAAATGATTTCATATTCGCAATACCTTATTCCTTAGTGGTAAGTCTACTTGGAGGCATAACGCCCAAATCCCAATGTCTAAACCACTAAAATCACGCCGGGTTCATGCTCACCGCTTTAATTCTCAATCCCATTCTTATGCTCGCTCCAAATAAAGCCCAATATCTGTGTTCTGCACAGCTACAGTCAATTTCCCAGTTGTTGACGACTTCTCTCATCCGGAGTAGGGAAACGTTCCAGGAATTCCTCGGGGGAAATCTGCTCCACGGAAAGCTGTTCCAAATTAGGCAAGTCCCGCGCTGCGGCGCCTCCCACATCGGCGAAAAGAGTACACATCCTGAGAAGCTCCGTGACGCGATTATATCCCCGGTCTATAGAAATCTGGGACGGACGGCAGCAAATGAGCTTCTTCATGCCTGAAAAGTCAGCCAGCGCAGTGAGGTTCAGAGCTTCATTATCCATTCCCAAGCCGATGTTTTGCAGCTCTGCTTTAATGGATTCTAAGCTGTTCAGGTATTGCGGAGACCCTGTGAAGTAGAGGGCCGATCTTGCACACGGCCAGGGACAGCCGTAAAAGCCATTGAATGCGTTGGCGTCTCTGAACACAAGCGTGTCGTTTTGGAAGTCAAACCATACACCTTTGCCATCCAGCTGCAGCTCAAAGCTCAACTTGTATCTCTTTTTTGCCACCTCGCGCGCTTCGACATTGATGTGTAGAATTGCGGGGACGTTGAAGGGCTCAGTAGCGAGGGCATATGGATGATTCATTGGATGGTGGGTTGTGGTACGGGGTGCTGGGTCTCGGACTGCCTTGATGATGATTGTTTGCTCTGGAAGAGCAAGTTCCCATATCATCAGTCGGATTTCGGTGGGCAGGTCCTTGAACTCTGCTGGGGGAGGGTGTGATGTGTCCATGATGTTGTTGTCAAAGAGGTTGTGGGTGATAACGTCTCTAACAAAGAGGTACTCTTTTATACTTGGTAAGAGGTTACCTCACCAGCCTGTTAGTTGATTGTTTCTAGAGGACGGAGAGATTCAAAGTTCTGTTCTTCTTCTATTCTCTTATAAGTAGGTGAGGGTTTCTAGTTGTTGCTTAATTGTTTCGGGAGGACATTAATAAATTAAGCTTTATTATTTATACTCGCACACCTCGAAAGAAACCACACTTTAAACCTATATTCATTCCTCGAGGGTTGTAAAAAGCAAGTCTAGAAAAGTATTAGTCTTTCACCTGAACGTCTCCAACGAATAATGCATAGTAATCGAAGTTCTCCCGTGGGCCTATTAATGCAATTATCACGTAGCGAAGAATCACGGGGATCTCTAGATAGGTACAGATGCTTTCGATTATAATCATACCAAAGAGTTTACAGACGTATTTCCAATTTAAGAGCGGACAAGGTCATGTACTCCTAGCCTGTCATCCGTAACCCCCCTCATATTTCCTTCCTTCCCTCACTCTCCAGCTCTACAACTTCGATACCATTGCACCCTTTTCATTCTTACCTTTTCCTCTCTGATTCTTTCCCGTCTGAACCTTCCCCTGAAGCCACTCAGCATACTCACTATCCGTCTCCTTATCCATCCGAAACAGTGACTCAAACGCATCCTTAGAATACCGCACCATTTCCGGAACCTGAAAATCAACCTGCTTCCTCATCCCCGCCGCCTTTCCCCACAACTCCATCGTCGACGTGAGTAAATCGCTCCCTTCCATAGGGTTCTTCCTCATCCGGCGCGTCTTAACACCCACCTGCGGCCACTCCACATACGCCACCTCCCTCAACCTCCTGAACCGGACTAAAGTCTGCATACACAGATAATACAACGGGGTATCAAACGCAAGATACCGCAACTCATTATCCAAAAACTGGCGCTCTTTCCACAGCTCGTGCTGTGCGCCGGCGCTATAGCCGATCGGGACGAGAAATTGCTCGAACGCCTCGACGCTCGATATGGCGATCGTGTCGAAGGCGAACGAGAACCACAGCGGTTTGTTGTTGAGCAGGGCGCCGAAGCTCAGGCGGTAGATCCGCTGGGCCTTGGCGTGCAGCTGGCGGTTTAGCTGTAGGAGGATAGGCATTTTGTGTTTCTCGGACTTTATTTTGAATTCTGTCTTTAGCGTCGGCTTGTGTGAGATGGTGATGGTCCGGGGGTTGTAGGATGCTATTTGCAAGAGGACGCTCTCTGGTAGGTCGGAAAGTGTAGCGCGTCCGGGGGCTTGCATTGGTGCTAGTTTGGCGGATATGGCTTTGGTTAAGGCTGTATTTGAACGGAGTATCCGTTTTGGCAGGAATGCCTTGGGGGCGTTTTTCTTGGAGGCTTTTTTCTAGATGGTGTTAGCAGTTATACACATCATCTAGGTTGGGTCTTCATACCACCATGTTTGCGGAAACGGGGTTGGTGGATTGAAATGGTAATGAGGCGATGGCGATCAATCGGGGTGTTTTCAGTGGTTAAAGGATGTGTGGTTGAATATATTCGTTCTGCTGGTCGTTAGGTAAGTTGATTTCTCGTCAAATTGTATTAAAACGTAAGGAGGGAATGGCGGTTAGAAAGGGTGCTTACTGTGGTTGAAGGAACTGTGGTTGAATGTGTGCTCGAAATATATCCGCTTTGCTGGTCGTTGAGTAAGTTCGTTTCTCGTCGAATTGTATTTAAAAAGTAAGGAGGCGATGGCGGTTAATCAGGATACCTCTTGTTGGTGATGGGTGTGTGGTCGTTATAGTCGTTCTGGTAGTCGTTGGGTAATATACAATGGTTGGGAAACACTCTTAGTGAGATTCAGATGAAAGATAATCGAAGGAAAGAGTTAAGCACAATCCCGTTATTCTTTATAAAGTATTAAAAGAAAGAATATTCAACTAGAATAGAATATTTTCTCTTAGTTGAAGAGTCCGCTGCCCTAGATGCGGAAGCTAAAGTGGGCTCATCCCTTAATCGTATCGAGCAGGAGAACCACGTGACGTAATCTGCAACCTCCAGTCCCATTTTTTGAGAGCACAGAATCGAAGCCCCGAGCTACGAAAGCTACGTGTCTCTCTAATGTATTAAGTCCAAAGAGATATGCGCTAGCGTATTAGCTATTATATAAGATAGATGAGGTTTAAATTATTCAGCGCTCTACTAAATTACCAAAATTCTTACTCTGATATATAGAGTCTTATAGAAGAATAGCAGAAGAAAGCGCTAAACTAGACCCACTTAAACCCTAGTATTCGAGTCCTACAAGACTATGCTTAAGTATAAGAAAATCCTAAATCGACCGCCCCCCCCCCCCTAAAATCTTTAGTAAACCCGGACTTAGACACCAGGTAGGGTATACCCCTGGATACCCTGTACAAGCTCTAGGGTATCCGTCTGGTTGGGTTTTCGAAATAACCCGGGTTTTGACGATTTGCAACTATCATTAGGACGGTAATTGTCTATTAATAGTACCAGAAAAAAATGCATTAATTCTAAGGTTCTAAAAGATCTTGTAAAGCGCTTGTCAAATCTGGAATAGCTTGAGACGCAAGACCTGCAACAACCACTAAAAACAGCTGGATTGCGTCTTCCTGAAAAAAACCACGTGGTTCGACGATCTAGGCACCCAAATCCAGAGAAAACATCTTTATCTCGCTTTCTAGAAATTCACCTAACACAAAGAAAACGCAGTTAGAAGAAGGAAGAAAGCACCAAAGTCAGCCATCCTCTAGATGAGCCTCAAAGAAACCAAGCAAGCTTAGAACACCTCTTCCTCGACCTCTTTAACAAGAAGCACGTAGTCAAAGGTAGGTAATACCAGTAGATTTTCTTCCGCAACAAGCCCTCAAACCTGCCATTATATCAACGCTCGCACGATAATTCCATCCACATCCGACGCAGACTCGCAGGGAGGGGCAAAAGGGGAGAAAGACATGTTTTAACTTCAAACGCCACCAAAAGGAAGAACGAGGTCCGTAAGGCTTGGTAAAACGGACCTTGAAATGGATAAGAGATCTCTATTGAGTTTGGCGAGAACAGAAGTAAGAGGCGCTGGAGGGGTGAGACTAGCACCGTAGAGGACATGAGGGGAATGTTGAAAGTCCCCGCATGCAGCAACATTTCAAGATGTGATGATTCGAGTTTAATTATGAGTATAGTCTCTCCAACTGCGATATGAGACACGTAAATGTAGCTCAGGTATATATATACCTAATAGATAAGAAGTGAAATTATTATTGCATTAAAGTTTGAGCGCGAGAAAAGATGTAACTAAGCTATGAATACAGAGAACAATAGCATGTGAACGCTGAGACATATCTAATGCTAAAGAAAAGGCGTGATGTGGTCCCGTGCCGAACACACGTGAAGCTCATTTGAGCACCACCCTGGCCGTCGCAGCGCTTGAAAAGGGATTTAAACTGCAAATAGGAGAGTGCCTGAGTCTACCAGAGACCGAAACCCCAGTATTACAGAGTAACTACGCATCAATACGCCCGTAACACAAGATCCCAAACCCAACCCCGAGAAAGCAAGATATCCATCCCTCACAAACCCGCCCCATCTCA